>BJBW01004295.1:106341-129228 GCA_004320125.1 Scolopax mira
GAGGCCCCATCTGGAGCACTGGGTCCAGTTCTGGGCTCCTCAGTTCCAGAAGGACAGAGAAGTGCTGGAGAGGGGACAGCAGAGGGGTACAGAGATGACCAGGGGACTAGAACATCTCTCTTATGAGGAGAGGCTGAGGGACTTGGGTCTTTTCAGTCTGGAGAAGAGAAGACTGAGGGGGGGAACTGATCAATGCTTATAAATACTTAAAGGGAGGGTGTCAGGAGGACGGGGCTGGTCTTTTCTCAGTGGTGCCCAGGGACAGGGCAAGAGGAAGTAGGCACAAACTTGAACATAAAAAGTTCCATGTAAACATGAGGAGGAACTTCTTTGCTGTGGGGATGGCAGAGCCCTGGCAGAGGTTGCCCAGGGAGGTGGTGGGGTTTCCTTCTCTGGAGACATTCCAAACCCTCCTGGACACGTTCCTGTGGGACCTGCTCTGGGTGGACCTTTGGCAGGGGGTTGGAGGAGATGATCTCCAGAGGTCCCTTCCAACCCTGTATCATTCGTAAGGGAGTAGCTCAAACGTAGGTAGAGAGGAAAAACCAGCATGCTCGGCTGCTTGGTGGGGTCAGCTCATGCATTGCTGTCATTCGTGAAGAACCATAGGTGGGTAATGCTTTTGTTTCATGTTAGGAAGAAACTTGTGCTCTGAATCATTTTTGGGAGGAGGGAAGTCGGTGTTTTGATTCTTCATTGAAGTAACTCAAGGGCAGGAAGAGTTTGCAGAACGTGGCCGTTAAGACCCATGGTTCCGCGAGCATCATGCTGCTTTTCCAGGCTGCTGCTGATGCTTCTAATGGAGAACAAGTCTGCAGTTGCTGAATTGCTTGCTTTCTGCCTCTGACCTACTTGTAAATACTGTAACTCATTAATGAAACTAAAATTTACATGGGTTTATGGCTGATGGGCTGTTTTGTGCTGGTTTTTTTTCCTGGGATCCTGTGATTTGAATCTGGCTGAGCTGGGAAGATTTGCTGTGGGTCTTGTGCTTAAATCCACACCAGGCTTCTGTTTCACCTGACTGCTGTTTCCTTAGGCATGCAAGAAGTGGAGGCATTTGATATTTATAACCTGTAGAGCTCCATCTGCATTTGCTTCACCTTTTGATCGATCGTGTTTGCAGTAAGCCTATTTTGTGCAAGAAACTCGAAGTATAGAAAATATGTAGCATATGAAAACACCTTATATGAAGAATAGCAAAAGTAGCCTCATTTGCCATGTTTGCAGCCACTGCTTGAACAAAAGAAAAAGGGTTTAGCTCAAGAAGGGCTTAAGTTGTTCTAGTTACCTACATCCAAGAGCATGACTCAAAACTTCCAGCTAAACTCTTAAGCTCCCTAAATCAGTGTTGGAGTTGTGCCTTGTCCCCACGCTGTGTCCCTTTTAGGTGCCAAGCTGTCTTATGTGGAAGGTCTGCCTGCTCTGACAAGGAGCTTTTAAATTTTCTCTCTCGAGATGCCTCATCCTATTAAGAGCTTTGAGAGCAGAGTGAGAAACTGGGGCCGGGAGAGTGGCAGTCCTTTGGACAAACCAGGTAGCCGAGCTCCATGTTCAGTAGGGACAGGGAAAAGGAAGACACAGACCGCTTGCCTTTGGGCTACCTTGTGCTGTGGATTCAGGGTACTGTTTGAGAGTGGCTCCGATGCCCTTTGGGTGCTTGCCACCAGCCTGGGGGTGACTTTTTGCCAGGAAAACCAGCCTGATGGAGCACTCACTTGTCTCCAGCTGCTTTTCTGCAGCTGTTTGTGTGGAACGAAGGTGGGAGAAATGACCGGTTAAAAATAGAAAGGCAGATTAGGAAATGAGGTAGGGTTTCAACAGAGAGCCGAGCTCTGAGAGCTCACTGCTGCCACAGGGAGGGGAAGGACTCGCTGATGCGACTGCGCGGCGGCTGGTCCAGCCGGGCCAGCCCCAGAAAAAACAGGAAAAGAGCAGTTTTTCTGCCGTGCAGCCACCCAAGCGCAAGACAGGAGGGTGAGGACACAAGGCCGGAGGGAGGCGATGCCTCTGAGAGGAGGCTGCTTGAAATCTGCTGGCACAATTAACCCAGGTCAGGGGCGCGGGTGCCGGAGCTGGATTCAGGTGAGCAGCTGGAACGCTTTGTGTGGGTATCATCAGCTCTCCTGAGTGCCCAGCTGGGCTTTCAAATCACTGCCATGGCAGCCTGCTGCCCCTTCTGCTGGGGCTGAGCTCGTTCCCCTTAGTCCAAGCTAAGAGCAAAGCCTTGGAGGGATTTTCTTGGCTCTTTGAATTGTTTGTATCCTCATAGTTTACTGTGAGAGTTTGAGTAGTTGGGGAAAAAAAAAACAAACACATGAAAAAGTTCTGGGGCCTTAATTTCACTTACTGTAAATATGTTGCTTGGTTTTAATATTACAGTCTCTTATACGAGACTTTGTTTTGCAATAATTATGTGAAACTTCAGGAAAAAAGTAGTCAACAGACAAACCAAGGGTAACTACATTATGTTTGTTGTAAGCAGCAAGCATTGCTTTTAGGAAGTGGCTGTTACATGGTGTTTTGTCAGCACCTCCTTGCTCTGTGTTTATAGATATTCCTTGTGGTTATTACTGGTCATTGTAACTTAGGCTGGATATATTTTCTGTTTCATTTCCTAAAATAAGGGCAAAAGCCGTTTAAGGAAACCATTTCTTAGCTGAAAAGTTTGTTTCCTGATGTTTTTGGTTTGGTTTGGTTTTGTCTTTGGGTTTGAGGGTTTGGGTTTATTTTTTTGCTTTGTTTTTTTTTTTTAAACTCTTTGTCAGCCTTGAGAGCAGTGTAATTTCTCAAGCCACTCGATGGCTCAGATGAGCTCCTGTTGTAGCACTCCCAGCCACAGGGTGATAACCGGTGGATCGTCCTGCTCGGTGCCAAATGAAGAGGGAAACATCCAGGGGCATTCCAGATAACTTGGATATCCATCCTAGAAGGATCCTAAAAAGCAGCAAGTGTGCTGTACCAAGCCCTCCTTGTGCAGGATAGGGTGGAGGGAAAACAGCAGTTGGTTCAACATAGATAAATAATATTTCGCTATATAGTATTTAGTTCAGAAAATCTGTAACATAACACTTGCCCTGAGCAGAAGAACGAAGACAAACATCACTTACTCTTTTCAAGGGGCTGTAGTTACAAGATGTGAGAATAAGGATTTTCAGAGCTTGGTAGAATTTGGTCTCAAGTCAAATTTGTGATTTGTGAAACTGGAATCATTCTGTGTTTTAAAAGTGAATTTAAGAATTGAAGTTACTCTTTCAGCCTCTGGACAAGAATCCTTATTCTTCTGCTAGAAGAATTCTGCTAGAAGACAAGCAGATAGTTTTACTCAGAGTAAAATGCTTTTTAGAATGCTTCAGCATGCTTGCTCTCTTCTTACTGGGCTGCTTCTCATAACCAGAAGTAAAAATTCATTGGTCCCAGTGACATACATGACACTGTTTTCTTGTAAATTTAAGAGATCACTTTAGCAGTCAGGCAGATTTTTCACCAGTAAGAATGCTGATGCTGTTATACTTTATTAATTTTTTTAAACCATGAAGTTGAACCCAGTTAAATCTGATTTATATTGGGGAGGCTGATGCTTTGGGATTGGTGAGTATTAAACTTCAAGGATGAGGAGGATTTAGTGGGAAAACCACCAGCTAGTTAGTTTTGGTGCAACTTTGACTTCAGATTCTTAGTCTTCCCAGCTCTCTGGGTTTTCCCCTTATTATTTCTAACTTCTTTTGTGTTTTGAAATGTTCTCTTTTCATCTCAGCCACGTGCCTTTCTTTGGGGACATGGGTATGGCTGTTCTGAACTAGTCACATCCTACCCAAATCTGCAGCCATTGTCCACACTCTGCAAAGTGTTTGCCTGTTGGACTTCAGTAAGAACAGCAAAGATCTGAGCCGGGCAAGCCTTGAGAAACTTTTTGTGTCAGTACGGCTGCAGAGAGAGAATGGAGAGGTGTTTCAGGTGGTGAGGTTACCTCTAGTCCTGGTAAACCTGAAGCTATGAAAAGCAGGTAATACCCTGCAAAAGCAAAATGAGAAATGAAAGTGACTTCCTGCTGTGTTATTTTCTTCTTCGCGGCTTTCCTTGCAGTTTCAGAAAACAGAAGCTGTGGAGCTGTTTGCTGGGGCTGGAGTTTCCAGAAATGACGAAGTTCTGCTGGAGGGGCAGGAGTAAAATCCTCAGAACCCAAGAAAACATTTTGCCTGTTCTGATTTCTGAGCTACTGAGTTTACATAAATGACCCTCTCCCAATCCATATATAGTTTTACATCATTAAAATATCTTCCCCATATAATAAAAACTAAACTGTCTATCAGAGGGACTATTTACAAACATTTTCCCTGTGTGTGATGGCCTGGCTTTTGCAACCTGGGAGGGAAAGGAGGGAAAAGAATTGATCCAATAATTTAGGGTTACTTAAGCTAAAAGTACTCAGTTACTGAATTAGATTTATCTGGGAGAAAAGCAGTGCAGACTCAGACTCTTTTGTTAATGTTTAATGTTCTGTAACAGTCTTCCCAGGCATAATTGAGCCATCAGCACAGAAGCAATCCTGTCAGAGGAGTTTATTTTGAGTGATTACAGAGCCCACTGTGTCTTTCATTTCACTGCAGCCTAAGCTAATTGATGACCAAGTCCATAATTTATTTACAGTCCTTGGGATCCTTTCAGACTGATTCTCCTCCTTTTAAAAACTCTTGGAAGGGGAGGAGGAAGAGGAGGTTGCCAGGGCTTATGGGGCTGCTGTCCGTCTTTCCCTCAGTTATCGAAAATATTCTGCCCTCTGTTTTGGGTGATGGTTTCCCCCTGCCCTGGTTACAGCAGCCTCTCCATTTTTCCCTAAGCCTTCTGACCTTCAGTCTGGAGCGTGCGCTGCTGGGCTGGGGGGTCTGATGGGCAGAGGGAGAGGAGGGAGGAAGAGCAAGAAGAACAAGGGGAAAGCTGCAGGAGAGCACAAACACCCACACTGCTTTTTGTCTAGCTCTCAGTTTGAGGTGAATATTCCTGACTTTTCTTCTTGATTTCCACACACCTCCCTTTCTGATTTTGCTCAATTCCAGCGTAATACAGTTTGTCTCCTACAGCTTGTTCTCCTGATGAATCATGGGTCTGCATCAATAAATCCAGCTTTATTCAGAGTTTAGGAATAGGGAGGAACTCCTGTCTGATAAGTACCTTTCAAAATAGGTAAGCAGAAGTGATTTTTTTGGGTACAAATTATGCTCAGAAGTTTGGGTACAAAGATGACTTTCAGTTCTGTCAAACCTCTCAATAACCTGGGGAGGAGGCAGCCACAAGCTGATGCGTGGCTCCCTGCTACTTCTGGAGCTCTAGCAGGGACCTGTTGAGCTTTGTAGTCCTGTGTGGTAGGAAGGAGTAGTGTGGAGTCCCTTACAGACCTGAGCACTGCTGTCTTGGGACTTTGCAGGTCCTGTTCCAGAGAAGGCACTCACACAGCTAAGCAGAGTCTTCATCCTGAAGTTGTTCATCTGGCAGCAAGTCAAAGGCCACCTCACGCCTATGGAGCAGTAAAAAGGTAGTCTGACAATATTTTAGACCACATCCTAATTTTCAAGGTGAAAGGTGGTTTTCAACTAGATACGCGGATAGTTTTCACAGTTGAGGTTTGAGGTGCTGGTAGCCAGTTGTTTGAAAGCTGCCATGTCTTCTGGGTCAAATTTTGCAAATATGAAAAAGGAAAGAAGTCATGCATTGTAAGCATGGGAACTGCAACAGTTATTATTTGTCAGTCAACTGCCTGAAATAAGAAATACTAAGAAAAAGGAGATGGCAGTGATTAGGGGCAAGTCTTCCATAGGTAGCTATTATTCTTCCCTGGGGAAATTTGCCAAAACAATACTTCTAGCTGCCAACACTTGAAACTGTAAAGACGTGTTTGTGCTGGCGTGTGTGGCAAAGGGCTGGAAAACAGATACAGCAAGGGGTGTCAATGGGCAGGTCATAACTGCTGTCATGTTCTCAGGCAGCTTTACAGAGAAATGTGGCAGAAGGATCATTTCAGCCATTCTGGCTTGATGGCCAAACTGGTGAGCATCCTGCCATTCCGTCACAAGTCTTATATTTGCTGGAGATCCATCCCAAAATCATGTGATGTTTGTCTTGTGGTTTGATTCTGCCTTTCACCTGTTTGGCCTGACCCAATAGTACACGAGCCAAAGTGATTTCTGCTGTTTCTAAGTGGGGTGATTGTGAAGGTGAATAGAAATGCAATACTTGTTAATATAAAACTTCCTTGCCTGCTAACCAACCCTGAAGCCTGTGCCCTCCATTAGGGCACATAAGTCCCAGTGTCCTCAATGATTTATGCAGCATCTACAATAACAGGGCCTGCTGCTTGTGGAAGTGCATGCATTTATATTTTATGTCTCCGCCTGCCCTTCATATTTTATTTAATGAAGAGTGTAAGGAAATTGGCTAGTTGGCAAAAACTGGCTTTTAGTGTACTAAGAAAATGCAAGTTTCCTGATTTTTGGGCTGACACTGTGTGTGGCACTCCCCTCTTCTTAGGCTCTTTCTAAATATTCGTCCCTTCTCATTGCTTCTCCAGACAGTGAGAGCCTTCAGCACTACTGTTGACAGCCTGTCTCCTGCAGAGCCCCTGGTGATCTCTGGGGAGGACAACAAATCCCCCGTAACAGATGGGAACGTGATATCCTTACACTCTGCTGTCGCCGCTGGTCTGAGAGCAGCCTTTTCCCTCCTTAAATCTTCCTTCACCTGGTGCTGTGTGCGTGGCACGTGTGGCGTTTCAGCTGGGGTGAGACAGGCTGTGACACCCCCTGCACATGCTGTGCCTGGGCTGGCTCACGTTCCCCCCTTTGCCAGGGCCCTTTGCCTCTACTTGATGGCAATTCTGTTTTTACTCCTGGGCGGTTGCTGGGAGGCTTTTGTGATTCGGCTGCCAAAGACCAGCATGAGTTTTTCTCAGGATCAAATTAAATCGAGTCCCTACATTGTTTCACTAATGATGTGAAATAAAACCTATAATAAGACACCTTTTTTTAGTACTGTTGTGGTGCCACATAGAGTGAGCTGCATATTTCATCAGGATTTCTGCCACGGTACTCTTATCACATTAAATATTTGTGAATGTAGGTATTTTCAGACCCAATGAAAAGGTTTTGGAGTGCCCAAGGACAGATAATAAAATACTTTCAAAAGCAAATTCCACATGTATTTATGCTCTGCACAATCTCTGATAATGCAGCCTCACCCCCACAAAGACCACTCAAACAAAAAAAAACCCCACAACCAATAAACCCCAAATGCAAATTACTGTGACTTTTTACTATCTTTTGCTATGGACACTTTGCAGTATTTGAGCTGATTGTTTCCAGAATAGTTCTCTATTTTTCCCATCTGTAGTCATTTCAACAGCTCTGTATCACTTGCAGGAGAAGCACTGTCATTACCAGAGAACTGATGGGAAATCTTCATGATCTTTCTACACAGGAGATCTCTTTTATGGCCTCTTATTAAAATGCTATATTTTATCAGCTTTAGAAGATCTTGGAGATGTTCTTAGGATTTAGCTAAAAGATGCATGTCAGAGCACGGCTCAAGGGTAGTCCTGTAGAGCCAGTCTGACCATGGGGTGTGTAGGTATCATAGAATCATCTGGGCCAGAAGGGACCTCCAAAGGTCATCTAGTCCAACCCCCCCGCAGTCAGCAGGGACAATTTAATGAAAAGAAACAGGTTTTGAGAGTGCATCATACAGTTCATAGTGTTGTCATGGTTTCAGCCGAATTTACCAAAGCCAGACTGACAGATAGCCCTTTCCCCCCCTCAAAAAAAAGAGAGGAGAGGCAGAGATAAGGAGATTTAGAAGTTTAGAATGAACAGCTCGGTTTGCCTTCTGGTTAAAAAAAATGTTGTTACTAGTAAGCAAAGTTTGCTAGAGGCCATGCACTCATGCTAGCAGCTGGCCAGTCGTGCTGATGGCAGCAGCCTGGGTCTGATCCCTCCATCCCTCCTGTGGCAGGAGAGAGGTGTATCACATGAACAACCACCTCAAGAGGCATCTGACTTGGGTATTTTTAATTATTTCTGGTTGTGAGGGTGAAGGAACTGCTGAGTGAGCTTTGCACTCTATTGTGAGTTGCTTTGCAGTAGTTTTATGGGCTATGGGTAGGTAGTAGATGATAATATTCTCCTGGGGGGAGTTTGTGAGCTGAAATATTGTTTTCATTAAATACTATTTTCAAATGTAGCTTAATTTCCATGACATGAATGCAAGGTAGTTGTACTATCCTAGTACCTCGAGCTGAGATTCTCTTGTTTGGCTGGAATTACAGGTTACTTTTAGAACTAATCTAATTAAAGCATTTAGAACCTCCCAGCTGGCCTTGTGAATCTGTTATGCAGTCATCTGGTCTTTCATCTTCAGTTTGTCAGCAGAATCACTACCTGCATAAGAAAAGATGTCTAATAGCCACCCTGCCTGAGATGCCTCCCCAGGATTGTCACTGGAGTCGCTGTGTGGCTAGCAGGCATCTCCATAAAGGTGTTAGGACAACAGGACACAGGTGCATCTCCTGTACCTCAAGGGTGTCACTAGAAAAAAATAATCAGAGGTAGTTGGATGTCTGCAGGAGGAACTTGCTTCTGAGGCTTCCAGTTGGTTATTGAAATATCCGTAACTTCCAGAATGCTTGGACATGTTTCTTATTTTCTAAAATGCTTTCAAGTGATCCGTGCAACTCGTGGTGAAGAGAGTGAGGAAGGTGGCTGCAGTTTGGCAGGGGAGGTGAGAGAGGTTTTTCTTGCTTGCAGAAAACCACAAAAGGAAGGTGCCAGGGCAGTTCATCTGAGTTTTCAGTAGATCTGGCTCTGGTGAGACAAGTTCCCATCATTAGGATTGTACTTACTGACAGTCAAAAATGCCTCCCCCCCCCCTTTTTTTTCTTACATTTTCCTAGCCTATCCTGTGTTTCAGGTTGTTCTAGACCAAATGTGCAGTAAGTGCTTTCCTCTCCTTCATACAGATACACGTCTTCCAGATCTAAATACTTGATTTATGGTGCAACTCTGAACACATACTGCTGGAAAGGGGGGGATATGTGTTGGATTAATCCTATTGGACTAGAATTATTTAAACTAGAAATAATCTTGAACACTTGTGGTTTTCTGTGTTTCGGACCAGGGATCAGTATGTGTTAGGTGAAACTACTTTCATGAAAAAAAAAAAAAGGAATTGTTTTGTTTTACAAAGGTAATAGCATTGAAAACTAACAATGTTCATGGTTTGACTTTTGGTGTGGGTTTATGAATAGTAACAGCTGAAATGCAGGAAGATATATAGAATTCATGTTTCAACTCTTGAAGCTTGGAGTCTTTTTGATCTGTATCTGATGTGCCAGACTTCAAACGTAGTGTATTTGAAATAAAATACTTATATTTCTAATGAAATACAGAAACATTATTCTAGGCTGGATTCTGAGTGTGTAAACTCAGTTTTCTTTTGCTTTATTCATAACTCAGGGGAAGGCAGTTGCTTTGGAAGAAGGCAACTGTTGTGGTCTGGGTGCTGTCTGTGTCCAGTTACAAACACAAATATTAAAAAAAAATGTAGCAATTGATGGATTTAAGCCTTCACTGAGGCTCTATTTTTTCACTGTGCTTTCATCTGGCTTTCTGTTTCCCCATCTGCATGGCTGGTTTGGCAAAATACCCTGGCATATGCATTTTAGAGCCATGTTACCATCAGTCACAAGACTGTCCTGAGTTTCCTTAAGCAAAATTTCCCTTTGTGGTTTGATTTTTTTTTTTTTTTTTTTAAAGTTCTTCCTACTTCTTAGAGTCCTAGAGGCTCATCACAAATCTGACTTTATAATAATAAATGCCTTTTAGGTATTCAATGTAGGTAAACCCCCGCCCCCCCCCCAAAGCATCTGAACTTGGTTGACAGAGTTGAAATACGGAGTATGTCACAAACATTTTGGTCTCTCTGCATTTTCTTGTTTCCATCCTTCTGCCCTGCCACATCCTCTCCCCATTTCTGTGCCTTGGGGGGGGTAAACCCACTTTTTCCGCTTTTCTCAGTGTGGCATCTGTTTTCTTTCAGTGCATCTGTTTTCCTTCAGAGGTCTACTGTTGCGTGCGTATAAAAGTAAGGCGATTTGGATAGCTTCAAGAGGATGGTTTCATCCTCGTTAGTAAGGGAGTTAGCTCAGAGGGTGGACGAGGACATGGGGCTCTGTTTCCAGCTCTGCCCTCTCTCTGGCTGATCCCCATCCCAGTGGGTAATGTGTCCGTGTGTCCAGCGCGTTGGAGACAAGGGCCGGCGCTTGCTGCTGCCCGAGCACAGAGCCCCGGGACGCTCGGGGCTGCTCGGGTGCAGGAAGCAGCTGAGAGAGGTTTCAGCACACGGCGTGGGGGGGCCATGCAGCACAGGGGGGAAGCCATTGATGCGTTCGGTGCGTTGAGTCCTGCTGTAGAAGTCTCCTCTGAAGAGTTAAAGGTCCTGGTGTTGAAGCAGATGATCTGTGTGTAAGGATTTGTCGCCATCCACTAATATTTTCACCTACTCCTGGGGGGCTGAAGGAGCACAAACCCACTTTCTTTCAAGGGTAATATTCTTTGGAGGAGAATACAGTAGTGGCGTGTCCCACCCTTGTGCAAATTAACTTTGTGGTGTTATTTACATCTTTCTTGTGCAGAATTAAAAGCATTTGGGGCGGGGAGCTGGAAGGTGGGTTTCCTATTGCAGCCATTCAAAAATAAGTTAATATTCATCTGGCTTCTGTTGTAGGTGTTACTTTACTTCTGGATTTATACCTCGGGATTGTGGTACACGGTACAAAAGGAGCTGTGTGCTTGGGTTGTCCCTGCTGTAGGCAGAAAGCCCATCACTGTGCCAGCTGGGGTTCTGGTCCTGGCGCCTGGCTCTCCTTCCACCATTGGAGGAGACTTCTCAGTCTGAAATAATTGTTCATAACTAAAACCAAAGGCAGGACCTGCCCTCCCCACCCCAATCCTTTCCACCCCCGGATCACTCGAAGCAGGATTTCCATAGTGTCAAAACAGAAGCCCTTCTTAGCAACTGCTCCGTGATGAGGTCACCTGAAGCCTTCTTGTGAGTGTTTGCTGGTTTCCATAGCTACTTCCAAGCCCAAGGAAGAAGAAGAGGGAGGAAGAAAGTTGAGCAGAGATACAGGGCTGTGAAGAAGCAAAGAGATGAGGCTTGATCAGGTCAGGTATCTCTGTCAGCTAGCACAGAATGGTGGGTGTATGTCCTGTACACATGCCCCCGGGCATTACAGGTGATGCCTTCCTGTAGCAGAGACTCACCAGCTTTGTTTCCATCTGACCATGAGCTCTTTGGTTACTCTGGTTTGATGCAAGTACTTTTGTTTGGAAATCCTCAGCGATCAACTCCAGGCTTCGGTTCAGACCTCTCGCACTGAAATCCCTGCCCATAAGTGGATTTTATTTTTTTGTTGTTGTTAAATTAGGGTAGGAAATACACAACGGAGGGTTTTTTTCCTCTTCATATAGAGTGCTTTAGAAAAAATGGGCTGTTCAGAGATTTATGTAGTATGCAGGCAGTTTTTTTTCTCTCTGAAGCTGCATAAGTAGCTATTCAGGGCACGTGGGCATTGCTTCACATACTGATCCCAGCGTCTCTGTTTCTCGTAGCAGTAATTCTGCTTGCTCTGACTCTGAGTCCATGGGCCAATGTTTTCCACCTGGGACTGACCATGGAAACCTATCTCGGAGCTCTGTGAAACTCATGAGCCTATCTGTGCCTCAGTTTTGTACTTACAGATGTTTTGTATTTGCATATATTTGTATTTAAAGCACAAACCCAGCTTTATTGTAATGTTTGAAATGCCAGCAGTTGCTTGTATGCTAGTGGTGCAGCCTTTTGCAAGGGGCAATCTCTGGTTGGGAAGGAAAGCTGTCCTGGAGGGAGGAAAGCAATTTGGTATGTTGCTTGAGAGCTCGTTAGTGATACCCAGCACATAATTTGTGGCCAGCATCACCCTTTCATTGTGAATTGGCATGTAGAAGTGGTTTCCAAGTACAGGATGTCCAGTTGTTGAGGTGTTGGAGCGTTACTGTTAGTGATGATACATTGCCTGTAGAGGAGGTGACTTTAGCAGTGACTCAGACCCTGCTGTAGCAAACAGTTTGGTTTGTGCTATGAAAATGCAGGACGAGAGCTCCCACCTTTCATCCAAAGTCTTCAGGCTTCCAGCGACTTCTCCTCACCAGGGGGGGAGTTTGGGGAATTCACCTGTGGGTTGCTTTCTCTAAAGCATTAAAACTTCAATCCTTACAGCAGTTTGATTTTTCTCCTGCTTACATCTGGGCACACACCATCAGTGCATCTCAGCGTTTGTTTTCCAAGGGAGAAAATGTCACTGTTTTTTCTTCAACCTCTGCTTATCCCTAGACCTCACTCGTGTTCACACTATTTTTTACTAATGGTTTTATCATCTCAGCTTTGCTGGGGTGTTTGGGAAGGGTGCTCAGTGTTGCAACTGAAACACACCCACTGCCTCAGAAAGGATTTGAGAATCTCCTTAGCTCCTGGTGAGGAGCTTATTGCCGTTTCTGAAATGGCTGGTTATTTTACTGATTTCTATAGTGACTGTTGCCTTGGCAGCAAAGTTCCTCGCTTAAAGAATAAACGCACTGTACAAACCAGGAGGAAGGCATGATTTGATTTGGGAAGACTTAGGTTTTCTTCACATGGGTTTCAAAGTGCTTTAGGAGAAGATTTGAGACAAACAAACTGGTTTCAGGTGTCTTTTTGTTATTTTAGGTGGATGTGGTTTTGTCTCACTGGTGTTAATTGCAAGACTTGTAATGCCATCTGTTTGCAAACGCAGGGGTAATAGGGGATAGTGTATTAACCCCTCAGCTGGCTCTGGGGTTGTGGAGGGAGGTTACTGCTCCATGGATCCTGCAGCCATCCCAGACAGTCCCGTGCCACCTGCCCAGGGAATGTCCATCGCTCGCTCGGCGGTGAGCCTGGGGAAACCTGAAGCAGTGATGTCCAGTGTGAGTGCTTAGCTGTCCTCCAGGCAGAGGCAGGGACACAGAACTGCAGTTTCCTGCACTGTAGTTGCCAGGCCAAGTGTGGAGGTGTATCCAGCTGATGATTTGTTGCTGATTGCCTTCTCCTTTGGCCAGAGAGATGGATGCTCCCGTGTTTGGTCCTTACACCCAACCACATCTCGGCCAAGCAATACAAAAGAGAACAGGTCGTGTAATGTGTTCTCAAATACTTGCTTCACCCACTGGGGTGGCCATGGTCATGTATTACAGCACCCATATGGGCAGATGGAAGTGGGGGTGGGAAAGGTGGAAAAAGATCTGAGAATTTTGAGTTAGCACTATAATGTTTGCTGGGAACAGGGGGGAAAAGGTCATGTAAATACGAGAAGGTGGGGACCTTTGCTGAAGCTGTTTCATCCTGATCAGTCTTGCCGTGTGGGTATTTTGAGATATGGGTTCTACGTGGCATCATTATCATAGTGCAATTGGTAGTATTATGATAATGGCATTGTTATTTATAATTCATTATCAGATACAGGCTCTGTAATGAAGCAGATCTGTTGTGGATGGTGTCGCAGGCAGAGTGATTAACTTCACTCATAGGAGAGAAGCAGTGAAATATTCATTAATACAAAACACTGATTTAACAATGTTTGATAGCGACTGTGACAGTGTTTGACAAGGTTCAATGGGAAGGTACACTTGGTTATTTACTGCAGAGAGGACACGGTCAGACACACTCTCAGGGAGACCCTCTCACGAGGTTCAGAAAGGACCTCCTGGCTTTCTAACCTCCTTCCCAGAGAGGAGTCAGAATGAGGCTGGTTAGAAGTTTTAGTTGGTTTTCCTCATTTTAACTCTTAATGATAATGACTCCACAGCCTGTGTCCTCAGCAGAATATTATCTTTCCTCCAAGCCTTCCTCCCGTGGGTATGTTACTCTGCTTTTGTGAAATGGCAGTGATTTACGTGTGGTGGTGTGAGAGCAGTGGGCTGGGATTGCACCTGCTCAGCACTCCTGCTCCCAGAAACATCATCGGTGAGGACTGAAGATTTCTGCTAAGTGCCCTCATGCTCCTCGGGGAACCTCGTGCCATGGTTGTCTGTCCATCCACAGAGGCCGAGATGGGGGGAAAGCGTGTGCCTCTGTGTGTGAGATGGGATTTCTCATTGTTAAAACCAACAAAGACTCTTAGGAGATATATTTTATATTCCATAACAACACAAAAATTGTAGCTGAGCAATCTTTATTCTTTTGTCCAGTAATTTTAATAGCATTACTGATGGTGAGTTTAAAGCTCAAGCAAGTTTCTGAAATGACTGTAGTTTTTAGCAATATTGCTAAACCCCGCAGTTTTACTGCAAAACACATTCATTTGCTATTTCTTATAACACTGCCAGCCCAGGAATGATGGGCTTACAGCAGCATATCATGACTCTGGTGCCAGTATCACAGCACTGTTTGCAGCTGGCAGCGGATTTTTGTTCTTAGGCTCCACGTGGAGCTCAGTGTGAGGAGATGGAGGTGTGCTGTAAGGAAGGAGGTGTGATTTGAAGGTCATCAGTGCAGCCCTTTGCGCTGCGTCTTTGGGATCCCGAATCCTTAAGCTCACAGGAGGCTTGGGCGTGTGGTCAGGGGCTGCACAGAAAGGTTGCTGTGCTGGGAGGATGGTGGTGAAAGGTCCTTTCCTCCTTTCCGAGTGATGTGGGAAACTGTGATTCCAGCATTTGAAATGGAAAAGGTTTAATATTGCTCCACCTCGTGGTGAACAGAGTGCTCCGACAGCCCCAAATCCGGGCTGAATTCAGAAAGCAAAACTTGGAGGTGGCAGCTGTAGCTGTTAAATGGCATGGGAAAAGGAGGTTCTGCTGCAGACCAAGAGCCCAGGAGTTGTAACAGGATTAAAAAATAAATAACTTGGGGCTTTACCAAGATTATAAGGGGCTACCCTTGGAAACAACAAACTGGTAGAGAAGTCATGGAATCATAGAATCCTCTAGGTTGGAAGGGGCCTTTAATATCATCTATCCAACCATCAGCCTAACTCAGATTAAAAAAAAAAAAAAAAAAAAGAGAGAAAACCATAAAAAAAACAACCCCACATCACTAAATCATGTCTCTAAACACTATGTCAACTCGTCTTTTGCAAACCTCCAGGGATGGTGCCTCAGCCCTTCTCTGGGCAGCCCTTTCCAGGGCTTAATAATCCTTTCAGTGTAAAAATGTTTCCTAATATCCAATCTAATATCCCAAATTTTCCTTAAATGCGAGTCTATTAGGTGTGCAGTTTCTGGTGCTGCATCTCATGGATTCCAACCTGAGTTTTGACAAGTGTGAAAGTGTGTGCTGTGTTTTCTTTGACACAGACACCATCTCCTTGAGTTGTGAGTTACTGGTGGATTGCTTGGGGCTGAAACCTCGCCGATGTCAAAAAGGGGAAGGTGTTTCCATCCCCTCGGTCTGCATTGAGCGAGCGGAGCCACAGGTGTTAGTGAACAAGGTGGCTCAAGGCTGACATGCACAGGCTGAGGCCAAAGGGAGAGCTGGAGGCAAAACATCTCCCCACAACTGGTGGGGACACCCACGCTCCCCGACACGGAGTGAGGGTGCAGAGTTCACACTTGAGCTTTGTGTTGTGGTTGGGGCCAGACCCAGGACGTCAGGTGCCCTGACAGTGTGACTGCAGTGAGCAGAGACCGGCGTGGGGACGAGCTGAGCTGCTTTCCTTCAGTCACTCTTGGAGGAGTTTCTGATGGGGGTTAACATGCATAATTCAGTCCATCCTTTTTTTTTTTTTCCATGTTCAGAGCTGTGTAACTAAATACCAATTTGCTAAACACAACCTGAATAATGAAGCGATCTGTGCCTAAAAGCCTCCCTCAGTACATACAATCCCACTGAAAAAAAAAAGAAAGAAAATAGAGCTGTATCCTCTCTTCTGTTGTTTTAAAACAGCAAAGATGTTCACGAGGGGAAATACTCATCTTCATCCCAGTTTGCTCCATACCAGTGTGTCCCTGGTGTGTTCAGCAAGTGCAAGGTGGTGTACACCAACTACTGCCAGTCCTTCACCCAAAGCTTTTGCTTTTCTCCATCAGCAGATGTTCCACGGAGAAACAGATTTAAAACTGCACTCTGTGTTTCTTGCTCAGTTTAGACATAACGGGTCAAAAACTATACTGAAGTGCAGCGTGGTCACGTTTTGCATGGGAGGGCAGCCCTGTGTCTGTTCTGCAGCACTTCTTAAATCCTGACAGTACTGTAGATTATTTTGGTTTTCCTCAACGGCAGCTTTACTCCCTGCCACGAAACACAAACATCTGGTAGCTTGTAAGAAGCTAAAAATATTCTTTAAGCTGATGAAGTCATGATATGACTCTTGAAAATATGAAGTGTGTTTTCCCCATGCTGTTAATTTTTTTAGGGCACTTTGTGTCTCTGGTGCTGCAGCCTCCTGCAGGAAAGACTCGATCCGTGGGAAGGCAGGCTGGAGACAGGGGGTCTCACTCTTTTCTTCTCATTTCTCTAGGGAAGACTGGTTTTTTGTTTGTTTGATGAATAAACATCTCAACCTGGGAATTTGCTGGTGCCATTCACTGCCACCATCACCACCATGGTGATCACCATCTTGTGCTAATGATTTTGTTGCTTGTGGGTCAAAAATGCAAGAAGAGGTTCCAGCAAATAATGTCTGTTTCCCTGTAATTTTTCTATTGGAAACGATCAGCTTTTCTAAGCCTTCTAAGCTATTTTTATAGCTAATAGGGTACAGAAGTTTTTTACCTAGTTCCTTTCTTTTAATAAAGTTTCATTTTTCTACTGGTTCCTTTTTTATCTGATGACAAACATTTATTTGAATTGTAGCAATATAGTGTTGTATGTTAAACGTATATAGTATGTATAATATAGCAGTGTATTACTGAATTGTAGCATGGAAACTGTAACATTTTATCTTGAAGAACTGCAAAACGTCTGCTAGAGTCCTGCAAACCTAAATGTTTTGGTTCATTTTCAGGCTTACCTCTTTGGGTATTGATTTTCCTGCAGCTGCTTTGGCCCAGAGAGTATAACCTTGCTTTTTTGGGGGTGTTTCTGACCTGTAGAAAAGTGGGGTTTGTGGTACCCTAGATATTTTTGCCTTGCAGAACACAAGCCAGCTTCCCATTCAGTAACTGGGTACAACACGCTGTGTTAAGATACCCGTCTGTAAGGGGGAGAGAAGGTGTGTGACACAAATAACACTAAACATTTGCTGTGTGTGATTTTAAGAGGTGTTTGGGGACTGGTTATGGACCAGAGCTGCATAGTAATAGAAAATTTAACAAATACAGAGCAGGGAGGAGTCCTTCCCCCAGCCACAAAATGTGTTTCTAATACAAGACTGAAAGCTCTTCAGAAATCAGGGAGAAGCCCTGAGAGGACAATGCTGTGCGCAGAGGCCTAGAGCTCAGTTCAGTCAGTCTGCTCCGTGCCAGAGTCCAGCTATTGGCTTTGCAATAATTTTGTCTTTAAACATCAATTGCAAACTATTGCTAAATGCTGTCCTAATGACCGGGTATGGGTTTTTCTCCTCTCCAGGAAGAAGAGTGCCAACACAATTATGAAGTGAAGGGTTTCCTATGTTTGCCACAGCACCTGGATGCTCCTTTCAGATGATTAGAGACAGGGACTTGCCTCTTGCCAAACTGCTTCCTTGGACAAGATGAAGCCAAGGAGGAGCTTTCTGATGTGCTGGAGTCGCAGTGACTGCTGCCCAATTTAAAATCGATGTCAAGCTGTGCCCCAGCTGCCTGGAGAGATGAAAGAAGTGGTGCTGTGGTCACCCGAGGAGGTGACGAGTTGGCTCACGGAAAATGCTGTGCCAGAATATTGTGAGCCGTTGAAGAGCTTCACCGGGCAGGATTTGATCAACCTCACGGAGGAGGATTTTAAGAAGACACCTCTCTCCCGTGTGTCTTCTGACAGCGGACAGCGGCTGTTGCATATGATCGAAACTTTAAAAATGGCTCACCACATCGAGGCTCACAAAAACGGGCACGTCAACGGGCACATCCGCATCAGCGTCAGCAACACCGCACGCGAGAATGGCTTCAGCAGCAAAGTGAAGCTGAACGGGGTGCCAAATGGGTATAAGAAGGAGATGATCAAGATCCCCATGCCAGAGCCAGAGCGCTCACAGTATCCTATGGAATGGGGCAAGACTTTCCTGGCTTTTATTTATGCACTTTCTTGTTTCGTATTTACCACAGTGACTATCTCAGTCGTTCACGAACGAGTGCCTCCCAAGGAGGTGCAGCCTCCCCTACCAGATGCATTTTTTGATCGCTTTGATCGAGTGCAATGGGCTTTTTCTATTTGTGAAATCAACGGCATGATCCTTGTAGGACTGTGGTTTGTTCAGTGGCTGCTCTTAAAATACAAGTAAGTAAAGCCTTTTAAAAACCAAGTGCTAGTGCATACCTCTGATAGCTTTTGGAGGTCAGATACTGGTTTACATCCAAATAAAACGCAGCTTCTCCTGATCTTTCTGATTTTGGTTTCCCACACTGAAATGGATATCGTGACATAGGCAAACTGCTGTTTGTGTGGGCTGCTTGTGCAAAAGTAAGGAGTTCAGTCCAACTGCTACCTATAAAAAATAGGTAAAAATCTTCTTAACTGGGTTAACTGTCCTGTCTGTTCAGAGGGAGTTTATTAATCTTTTCTGCTACTTTGTACTACTTAATGTATCTTATCGGGGAAATTTTAAAACCATTGTATGCTTATACAGAGGTGGCGTTCCTTAAAGGAAAGGAATGGTTAATCTATTCTCATTATGGGACCATAAAACCCCTGGATTTTATTTATTTATTTATTATGTTCACATATGTACAGGAGGAAGGCCTCTTGTTTTGTTTCTGGCTGTAAGCTCCAGTATCCCTCTTCTGTTGGTAACTGCCATGCTACCAGCTGCAGTCCCCTTCCCACACTCCAGCTGCCCAGGTGAATGTGGGGACCATTAACCTTCTTGGCGTCTCTCAGCATAAATGTTTTTCAAAACCAAGGGAAGAATCTAGAGAAGGTGACATGGGGTTGCTCTCAAGAATGAGGTGTCAGGTTAATAGGGCAATGTGAGGGATCAAATGTCCTGTGATGGAGCTGAGCAGAGTTTTGGATTAAGAACAGCAGAGGCCATAAGGTCCTTGGAGATTTTGGAACAGTGAGACATGGGTTGACCTGATCCTAAAGTGTCTTGGTATCATTGATAGACATGATGATTTCCCATCCCCCCTGTACAACTGCCTCCCCACCCTGTGTCCCCATTTGCTTGTATGTGTTCACTTTTACTTGCTTTAGGACAGCTCTTTCTGGTGTTAGGGGAAGATGCCAGGGAGTCACAGAGACTTCCATTCCCAGTATCAGCCCTGGAATAAGTTGTTCCATTCCCAGTATCAGCCCTGCTCAGCGTTGTGTCAGCGTGTGTACTGGTTACTTAATGCTTTGGAGACCAAAAGTATTCTTTTATGTCAATGAGCAGATGTATCAAAGTCAAAGAGTCGTAAGCTGTCAGTTAGCAGCAGGAAGGGAAGAATGAGAGCCTCCTCAGGGGAACAGGAGCACAGTGAGGTGGCTTTATCTGGAGGACCTCATTCTCGTGGCTTTGGATGGTGAGCCGCTAAGTGCTATAAAAAGAGCTGAGTCACTTTTGTGGCACGGGTTATCACCTCCTTTTGAAACTTAATTCAACAATAAAGAGAGGGAATTAAGCCAGCTAGACCTTCCTCACTTCTCTGACCTCTGATGGTGTCAGGGCTAGCCATTGCCACACTGCATTCAAGATCTGAAGATAAGACATGAAGCCAGGTGATTGCTGGGCAGGATGATACCTGGTTCCTCGCCTACTCAGATGATAGAGATACTATTCATGGATGTCTCCAAGTGCAAGCTCAGGATCACTGATGAGCCAGCAGCATTGTTACCCGTGAGCTCAACTGCAGTCAGTGGTTGAGTTGAACCTTTGACTGAAGGAGGCAACTTCATAAGTTCAGACTTTTCAAAACACTTTTCCTTGCCGAGCCATGAAAATCCTATTGCTTATCCTACCATATCCATTATTTGCAATAACCAAGCTGAGCCTGCTGTTCTCCCAAGCAATGAAGGATGATAAAGATGTGTCATTCATGATACTTAGGACTCAGGTCTTCCTTGTTTGGTTCAGAGATTGCATGATTATATTGAATAGGACCTGCATGTCTTCTCTTTTGGACTGCAAAGTTGAGGCCAAAATGGTACTGCTTTCTTGTCTGAAAATTAATTTTACCTTCAGGTAGAGACTGGAGTTTCTGGCTGACTTGAGGGCAAGTTGCTAGAATTGATGCACATTGACACATTTTCCTAAGCTAAAACATGTTATATACAGCTAAACTAAGTAGATTTGTGAGTAATTTTAATAAAAAAAGTTCAGTGCTCAACAAAACGCTGCTGCATCTTCACTCCCTCAAACTACAGTGCTGCTCAATCTTTAATTCCCAACCCTCCTGATTGTCTTTATACGTGTTAGCAAAAGCAAAGCAAGTTCATGGCTGGTTATAAAACCAGACACAAGTGTGAGATCTTTATTGGATCACCCTTCTGAGAGAAAAATTCCCCATACAAAACTTAGGGGAAAGCCACTGCCCCAATGGCATGGTGTCTTCCACTCTTAAATTTCAGTCCATGGAGATACATTAATAAAGTATCATTTTTAACTCCCAGCTTTGTTTGTGTTTACACTGGGAGGAGGAAGAAAAAATGACATACCGTGTTTCAACAGCAGTGAGCACTTGAGTGCAAAATGCACGACACTGTAGTTGTTGAAGCTTTTCTGATAAATTAAGGCACCTGAGTTGTTATTGATCTGGCAGTACAAAGTCCTTCTCCTCTGAGTGGAGCATTATAGTTTAATAACTGCCAAAAGCTATTAAAAGTAAAAAAGATGGGCAATTCTGAGCTTGAAAAGAGCTTGACTTGATAGAAATATTTTTTTTAAGAAATGAATGCTTAAAAATAGCAACAAATGAATGCCAGAACTCGCAGCTTGTGTGTAAACTTTGTATTCCCCAAATGATGATAATTGGGAATAGCGATTTAAAATCAACCGAAACCAACAGGGCACAAAGTGTTGAAGTGTTTAAAGTCACAAAGTGCTGGATTTGCCCTTGATTTTTGTAACGCTGGCAGTGATTTCTCTTTGCTGAACTCTGAGCTTCTACAGAAGGGCTTTAATCATGGTTCTGCTTTCCTCATGCTGTGACGAGCTGGTGCCCGGCGGTGAAACACAAGGGCCAGTGTCACTCCAGAGTGATGCTGCAGCTCGTTACGCTGGGTGCTCTTGCTGCTTTGCTGCACGGTGCCCCCGAGATGCATCTGCCCTCTCCACACACAGCAGCAGCGGGCAGGCAGCACTCAGCACACACACCTTTTGTAGCTCTGGCTGCTTGCCTTAACGGGATGTATTGTGGAGACACTGCCTGCAGCCAAGGCAGCTCTAAATCTGGACTTTGGAGGATTTGTTGCTGATGTGAATTGTTTCCTCTTTAATGCTATTCAGGAAAGATGTGTTTTTACTCATTTGGGTCATACCAGTGTTTTTTTTCTTGAGCAGCCCTTTGTAATTGCTAAATGTGTGTGTGTCAGCTGAAATAAACATACTCCTTTTCTTCTGATAATGGAAACATTGCAACTTTATCCTCTGACTTGAATAGAAAATTAGTGACTGCTCAAAGTTAAGGGAGGAGTGTGGGGCATGAAATTCCTCTTAACATCTTCAGTACTAAATCTGCACAGGCTTTTGTATTCTATTTCTTATATTTACTGTAATCACCTTCATGGGTAATGTTAGTTGATTAGTGTTTCTGGCCTGCAAAGCATACGAATATTTGTAAAATAATTAAGTATTTCAAGAGTAAGCTGGTACTGTCATGAGTTCCAAAAGCATGGAGAAGAGAACGGTTGGTATTTTATTTACCTTTACGTATTTTCTTTGCATTGAGTGACCTCCTTATTCCTTTTCCTCTCTTTTACTTTTTTCTTTTTGTTTTTCTTCTAGGTCTATAATTAGCAGAAGATTTTTTTGTATAGTTGGCACACTATACCTGTACCGGTGTATTACAATGTATGTGACTACACTCCCAGTACCTGGCATGCATTTCAAGTGTTCTCCAAAGGTAAACTTCTTCTGACTGCCTTTCCATACTTGAATCTGTCTGTTTTCCCCTTGTCCTGCCGTTGCCAAAGCCATGAGTGACACTTTCTCAATAACTGTTACTAATTTGAAAATACTGGTTTGGCCTGATGGGGATGTCCTTCTCCAGATCAGCAGCTTCCCTCTCAGGCACGGTGTTGGCGGTTACTTTGGGGCAATGCAGGAAATCCCAGCCTTTTCAAAGTGCTAATCTAGGCAATTTCTCTAGCATTTTCAGTGAATTTGCACAGTCAGCGTTTTTTGATCTCTACTGAAGCAGTTAAAGGCGTGCAACCCGCGGAGGTGGCATTTGTGACTCATTTCTGAACAACTCACTGTGTCAAACCCCAGTTTGACTTGTTGGGGTTTTGACCAAATTGACCAACCAATTGGCCCCTCCCTCCCCCCCCTCCAAGGAAAAGAGAGGAAAGGAAGAGGCAAAGGAAAAAAACACGAGTTTAGAAAAAACTAAACTAATTAAAATATAAATAAATAATGAAACAACAACAACAACAACAACAATAATAATAATAATAATAATAATGAAAAGAAAAAACAATAAATGTATACAGTATATACAAAACCATATCAAGCCCCCAGGATGACAGTCCCGTCACCAGCAGGCACTGGTGAAGTCCCAGCCTGGACTCGGTGACGGA
>BJBW01004296.1:0-84263 GCA_004320125.1 Scolopax mira
AGAACACATTCATAAAACCCTAATTGATTATATTTTTGTAATTAACAGTGTACAAGGTGTAGTTCAATTACAGCTAAAAATGCTTTTCTCATAGTAACCTTGACTTGCTGGTTATAAATAACTTGTTTGGTAGCTTTAAGAGAAAGGAGTTCTCAGCATTTGTTACTTGGGTATAAACAGTTTCTGTTAGTTGTATTTTAGGTAGTGAGAAACTGTTATGACATTAGTATCTAGGCATCTTTATTTAGCTCAAAGAGGTGCTCAAAGCATTTTTCAGCAAACAAGTTGTTAATTCAGCCCAGAAAGAGCTTTGTCTCCTACTGTGGTGTCTCGTTGGTGATTCATAATCACATGGTACTTTTCAGTGGAACCTGCAGACCTTCCTCATATTAATAACACTTCCATTTGTCATCTTTCTCCTTTTGTATTTTTTTGCCATTTCCTGTGCAGGAGAGAATTAAAAGTGATAAATCTTAATTTCTTCTTGGTATCAGACCGTGCTGGTCATTAGTTAAGAGCGTGTAGAACCCGGTCTGTGTTCAGTGATGGATTCTGGGTTGGTTTTCAGTTGTTCTATGTTAATGTTGTATCAACTAGCCTCTATTTTTTTCTTGTTTGCTTAGAGGGATGTCGTACAGCAGAGTATCAAAAGCTTTGCTAAGTCAAGAGACATCACCTTTTTTCCTTTTTCCTAATCTTTTAAGCAAGTTTTCCTGTGAACAAATGGAGTTAGATTTATCTGTCTTTGACAAATCCATAGTCATTATACATATAATTCTGTGTTTCTAAGCAATATTTTTGAAAATAATAAAGCTCTTATGGGTTAGAGCAATCTAAAATTATTTTGCATTGATAACCTGGGTAATGGTGTATGGAACAGGGAAAGCAAAGCACAATATGATACTCTGGGATTGGCTTTTCTGAGGTAGGTTGGTAATTTGTTTTAAATGGTTTTCTGTTTTCTCTACTTTGATATTAAATGTCAGCAATCAGCTTGCTTACCAGCTTGAAATCTAGGCAAAGGGCACAAAACTGAATTAATGTTGAACGTATTTTCATGTGGTTCATCTATTCATTAAATGCATGTTTGGTTCGTTCTACAAGTGAGTGAATTGAGTGCTTTGGAAACAGAGCGGGGTGACAAATAATATACTACAATATAAAATATGCTACATAGAGGGAAAAGTCTGCATTTTGATGCCTGAGTGTGTTGGTTTGACTCAAACAAACAAACCTTAGAGCATTACAAACCTTAATCTTTATCTTTTCAAACAGAGGCTTAAGGGTTTGGCATTTGTGAGGCTGCAATATTAACTAATGTTGCTGAAATATTATAATTTTTGTATTTGATGTTTGTGTGTGTGTATTTCTGAGTGTGGCCGTTTCAGTAGTATGTTCATGTGATGGTTCCTCTTTTTCTTGCTAATTGAAAGCAGTGTTTTTCTGCACTTTCGTTCCCTTTTGGGTGGTTCTTACAAAATTAACTCTGGAAAATATAAACAAACCCAGACAGTAAGAAAAGTGTTGCCTGACAGAGTCTGCTTGACTAACCACGGTGTTGGTTTTACAAATTTCTCTCAAATTTTTTTCTCTCTGGAGCCTTGGCAACAGGGATTACAAGCTTATATGCAAAAAGATAAATGCATGGAGAATGAGTTTTCCCGTTCTTTTGTATCCTTGCTCAGGTTGTACCCATCCCTAATTTTAATATTAGGTACCCATCCCTAATTTTAATATCTGTCTGTGCTACGACTGCTGCTTAGCACTATCCCAAGTCCAAACTTGCATGGTTGTCAAGCCAGGGCCATAAGCTATAGTACGACGTGTAGTACTAGTTGGTAGATGACATGTTTCTTTGTTGTCTTGCAACCAAGTGTATGTGGTGAAGTTGTGGTTTCTTAAGTCCTGGAAGTAGGAGAGAGGTGTTTTCTCAAATGGTTATCTGCTCTTTTGGCAGCTTTATTACTTGATTGAAGCAAAGTTTTACTTTGTCCAGGCTCCTGGGCATCTTAGCATCCTCTAACTTGACTGTTCTTCCCATGCTGGTTTTCCTCTCTTGCTCTTGAACAATGAAAACTTCAGGATCTAGATGGAGTATCATTTAAAGCTTAGACATTTTTAAGTTCTTTGTATTGGTAGCAGCATGGACCTGTCATCCTAGTTGGTGTTTCCTGTGTAAGCTGGATAATCCATTTGCAAAGGGTCACGTGCTCTATTGGCCAAGCTCGTTCTTGACCACCTCCTTCGTGGGTGGCTTAAAAACTCTATTCTCTCTTCACAAACCTCACAAGTGACTTGCTAACATCAAAATAGTTAACTAGTTAAATGTTGTAAAACAGACATCATGGTTTCTAAATGGCACTACCAAAACCTCCTTGTGTTGATATGGGCTCCTGCAGACATACTGCAAAGTATAAGCCTTGTTTCAGTATTAATTTTAACACCTTCTACCATGTAAAGTACCTCAGAGAAGAAGGACTCTAAAGTTACTCTTGTATTTTGTTGACCTGAAGAACAATTCAGCATTACATATCTCTGGTGCATGTAGTGCAAGCAGTTATTTGGAATTTTGGTTCAATTTTCTAATGGAAGGTGACCTTCTGTCTTTATAGGTACGTGCCATGGAACTACCACGAACCCCAGATGGGCGCATATGATTTTTCTGGTGACAAAGATCTAGAGTATTTCCTGCAGCTTGCTAATGACACTGGTTTGTTGGTTATCCTGCGAGCTGGACCTTACATCTGTGCAGAATGGGACATGGTACAGCCTTTTGTAACAGTTATCTCATTTCTAGGGTAAATCTAATAGAGTTGTTTCTGTCTTAAAGTGGCCTAACGTAGTTGGTGTGTCCTTGGACAAGACTATTGGTTTATTATATTAAAATCCATGCATTCTAAGTGACATCTTACAACACAAGCTTACTTTGCATTTGGTTTTTTCATTGAGAATTATTAGATACGTGTAGAAAATAAATCTTAGATCTAGATATGTTTTGCTAAAAGACTAAATTCTTCTTATGTTTCCTAAAAATGGTCACTGAAGTGATTCCCTCTCTTTTCCCAGGGTGGTCTTCCTGCATGGCTGTTGGAGAAGAAATCTATTGTTCTCAGGTCTTCTGATTCAGGTAGATGCATCAAACAGGACTAGTAGAAATACACTTTAGCAGCAAGGTGACTTGCTGTTTGAGGCCATTACTAGATAATTCACATTTCAGCTTAAGTTATTTTGTAAAATCTTCAGTGTTTCTGATAAGAAATGTACAGTCAAGAACTATGTAGAACGAACAAAGTAGGGCGGAAAGTTTCCAAGCTCTTGTCAAGTTTCACAAAAATTGGTGCCAAGAAAAAAATCATTATCACCACTGAGGAAAAAACAGGTAGTTCTCAGCTTTGAGTTTTTTGATTTTTGCAATGGCCAACTGGCCACTCATCGTTCCTGGATGGTCAGTGTACATGTAATTCCAGAACCAATTACAGCATTAAGTGCTACCTGGTCATGGACCAGACATGAAGGGATGAGATGAGACAGGAGATTAATGTGGTTATTGGAGTCTGTATTAGGGGACAAAGATATATATCTGACTTCAGTTCTGCTCATTGTAGCATAAATTATCTATTAAGAAAACCACAGTACACTTAGCAACATTTGAATTTGTTTTCCTGTTGAAATGTATTATGACAACCCATGTGAGGCATATTGAAGTCTCTCTGATTTTCAAAGCTCATCAGTATTTCAGTGTTTTATTTTCTAGTAGACTGTACTGGAAGCTGACATTTATGAACAAGTATAACAGGACATCAGTTCATTAAATGCTATGCTGTTATATTCTGCATATTTAGAATAAAATCTATCCATAATTCATTTGAAACAAAAACTAGAAAAAAGCAGAGAAGTTGTGAAACATACCTACTTTGTGTATCACAGATTACCTGGCAGCAGTAGAGAAATGGATGGGTGTCCTTTTGCCAAAGATGAGGCCTCACCTCTATCACAATGGAGGTCCAGTCATCATGGTGCAGGTAACTTCCTGAAAAATCAAATGAACCTAAGCAGCACGGATGCTTATGTTGCTCTTGCAGACACTCCATGGGTGGTGGGGTGGTAATGTCACAGGTGTTCCTTAATGGTTTCAGGCAGATGAAAGATTCTGATGAAATGTTTTATCCTGAAGAACCGAATGCACTGTTCCTAGAATTCAGGCAGCACTTATCTGCCCCATCAAAGTTTTTCCCACAACTGTAGAAAACAATAGAGCAAACTTCTAGCTTTTTAGATCTGAGTTTCATACCAGTTCTTACATAAAGCCAAAATACACCACATTTACCTGGAACCCTCTGACACAAAAAAGGGGAATAAGGATACCAGAAGATAGAAACAAAAGCAGTATAGAATAAGCATAAGACTCGTGACAAAAAGAGTCTCAAAATGTAGGCTTTTTAGTTCTTAGCACCTAACTTAAGCTGTAAATGTTCCAAGACATAATATTGTTTGCTCATGGTGAGTAGCTTCTCTCTTAAGCTCTTTCTAGATTTGCAGTGGTGATTGTTCCATACTCTTACTATTTGACTCTAATAAAAGCTTTATTTGCTTTTTTCTTTTTTTTTTTCTTTAAACTTCCTGGTTTGCACAGGATTGGGTAGGAGACCCTTCTTATAATATAATGCCCAAGAGAATTGTACTTGAACAGTGCATCATATTTATTGAGCAAAAACAGTAGGGAAAATTGTTCCTTGGCAGAAATAAGATGCTTGTAACAGGATTTTCAGAAATAACCTTCAGGTGTTGTGGCATTGGTCCGGAGCTTGAAAGTCCATCCCTTTGGGAAAAGGGCAAGATGCATGCCTATGAGGAGTAGCAGGGTTGTCCTCCCCTCAATCCTTTGAGTCCCTTGCAGGCCTTTGTTCTTCATGTGAGCCCTTTGTAGGTGTCTTTGTTCGAGAAGTCCAGTTTTGCTGCAGTTTTGGTCATGTCACAACCTCTTCTAAGGTTTTATTGTTCTGCTTGGGAGGTAGGTCATAGCTCTCAGTTTTTCATAGAGACTGTTTTGCTCGCTTGCTAAGTGGATAGGGTAGAGATTTTTATGTGGAAGGTGACTTTGTAGGAAAATTACTTATCTCCACACCATGATTGCTCCACTGGAAGATACAGGTGAGAGGAATGAGTGTCTAGAAACGTGTCTTCTCTTACTGCTGAGGACTGGAGCTAAAATGACGTTTTCACCATGAAGAGGACAGTTGAATTTGGGCTTTCCATTTTTCGTATCAGATGCAGACTGAAATGGGCTACTGCTTTATTAACTTGCTTTTACTGTGCAGGTAGAGAATGAGTATGGAAGCTACTTTGCTTGTGACTATGACTATCTGCGGTCCCTTCTGAAGCTCTTCCGTCAGCATCTTGGGGAGGAGGTGGTGCTGTTCACAACTGATGGTGCAAGCCAGTTCCACTTGAAATGTGGAGCTCTTCAGGGTCTTTATGCAACAGTGGACTTTGCCCCAGGTTGGAGACTGTGGTTTCTTACCAAAAAAATACGGGGAGGGTGTGTGTGTTTGTGCAGGACAAACTGACTTGACTGCTTGACAAACATGATGGCGTTGTTTAAATGGGGTAATAGAATCATAGAGCACCTCAAGTTGGAAGGGACACGTAGGGATTATCAAGTCCAACTCCCTGGCATTTCGTATACTTGATGTACTCTTAAATGTAAAAGAGTCACCCACAAATACCTACTTAGAGAGTCATAATCCCTTTCCTGCATCTTGGGATCATGAATAAACAATTAGCATTTTTCATAAGGTGTATCTCCTAAAAATCAGCAGTAGTAGTTGGCACTGATTTTTTTTTTTAATATGATTTGTTTATGCTATTTTTTGTTTTGTTGGCTTGGTTTGGTTTTTTTAATATCCTGTCCACACCAGAATCCAGCCCTCATAGTTCACTTCTTTTTAAGGCAGTGGTTACTGGAAAAAAAAAAATTACTGCTGAAGATCATTCTTAGAAATGCACACAGTGCCACAGTTCAGGCCTCAAGAATGGTTAAGCAATGACAGTGTGTTCAGAGAGTGGCCTTTTGATAAAAGAGGAGAGTTAATGATATAAACATTCACAAAGTGCACATACTTGACAAAATAGACTTAAGGCACAAGAAACAAACTCCAGGAAATACCATTCCATGTCTTTTGATGAGTTGCCTCTCTTGTACATTAGTCTCTCTAGATTCACATGTGTGGGCTTGGCAGGAATCTGGTTTTTTCCATGTAGGTTGAAATTGTGAAGCCCTTCATGTGTCTCATGTGATGGTGAGCTGTTTATGGAAGTAGTTATTTCCAGTGGCTTGAGCCACTGGGAGTGATTGGTAGTGAAACTCCTTTTTAGAGATGGCCTGGCGTGTGTTCTTCCCATAGTCTTGGTACCATAACCCTATGCCTATACCTTCCAATGTCCAGGTAGCAATTCTGACACATCTCAGACCTTTTTTTTTGTGTGCCAGGATTTAATTCCTGAGAAAATCTAGTCAAAAGCAAAGACATACATGAATGCAGGCATGTGTATATGTGTATATTTTAAGTTCTGCAACTTAAACACTGAAATCAAAGGTATTGATCCCCGTATTTTCTGAAGTAGCTTTACTGTCTGGCTTTTTGCTAGATATTGAAAGGAAAGTGAGACAGATATTTCAATAAAATGAACAGCTGAAAAAGTAATGGATGTAGCAACTCAGTTTTATTTCTTTTTGCTAATAGGTGGCAATGTCACAGCAGCATTCTTAGCTCAAAGGAGCAGTGAACCTACGGGACCTTTGGTATGTCTTTTTCCTTAAATTTCTTGTACCATTCCTAATTTTACAGTGGTTAATGAGAGGAGTTGACAACAGTGTGTTGGGCAGTTTTAGGGATGTTTTTATGAAGACAGTCAGAAAAACCGAATAAGGGACCTTCTGTGTGTTTGTCAAATCCATATTAACTGTTGTTCTGCAAATACTATTTTAGTCTTTGGAAGGTCTTGATTTTGTGTCAGTATTTTTCCTTGCAAAGATAAATGTTTACAAAGCAGCGGAAACAGTAGGTATGATTAGATGAGTTAGTGAGGTATGTGGGTGGAAGTTAAAAGCAAAATTAAAAGGGCAGGTTAGAAGTTGCTTCCTGTTTTCAGCTACCTTAGAGATTTTACACAAGCTATAATGGGATGTGATATCACTGGTAGCCATTTTCACAAAGGGAGAAGGCCCATTGAGGGCACAAGATTATCTCTGTGCTATTAAATTCTTCAGAATGCAATTTGAGTATTGGGAAGATTTATTTTCCGTTACATTTAGTCTATGTATGTTATTCTGTAGAGATTGTATTGGCTCTAACGTTTATTTTAATGCTGAGCATCTGAATCATGTTCATCTTGACAGGTTCCAAGGAAATCCATGCTTTTTGGTACTTAGGCAATTATTTTCAAAGTGTGCCCCTATAAAATTATTGAAACAACCCTTTTGATTTCTTTGACTAATTATCTGCTGAAAAGGACTGACCAAGCGTATTGCTGTATTTACACTAGTTTAAAAACGGCTCAAATGAGTCAAGGTGCCTTTTTTCCTTCCCTCTTACAGTTAGTAACCTTGGATCACATTGCATTCTGTTCTTGTTCCCTCTTCATGTTTTCCTTTCCTCTGTTTCTGTTCCTCCTTTAAGGTTAATTCTGAGTTTTATACTGGATGGTTGGACCACTGGGGGCACCGTCATTCTGTTGTGCCATCAGAAACTGTAGCTAAAACACTTGATGAAATCCTGGCACGTGGTGCCAATGTTAACCTGTAAGTATGTGTTCAGTAGAGGTTAATTTTGGGTAGATTATTTTTTTTTTTTTACCAATTCACAAAACTTGATTTAAGTGGGTGGCTTTTTTCCTTTTTAGGTACATGTTTATAGGTGGGACTAACTTTGCCTATTGGAATGGTAAGAAATAATTAAATTACGCTAATCACAGAATGACTAGAGTTGGAAGGGACCTTAAACATAATTGAGTTCCAACCCCCCTGCCATGAGCAGGGACATCTTCAACTAGACCAGGTTGCTCAAAGCCCCATCCATCCTGGCCTTGAACACCTGGGGCATCCAGTGGTGTTAGAGGAGCTGTTTATGAATTAGGCAGTAATGTATTCTGTAATAGAATAAGCTTTCCTGCTTCCACATGGCAAATGGTGACTGCACTAGCTGTTCTTTGTCTATTGCCAGCATGTTGTACTAAACCCACGTGTTATTTATCTTTGCAAAGACTACTTCTGCTTCAGGCAGTGCTGTGAAATGGTTGAAACATGGATAAATCTATTTCCCTTCAGAATATTTCTGAAGGCTGTGGAACAGAGCAGCGTGAGCTCAGAAAGTTCCTCCATTAGGAATAGTTTCTCTATGCTAAATCCCAAATACCAGGGCCTACACTGTATGTAAAAATGTAGCAGTCTGGCTGTGATTGGAAAGAATTCTGAAAGTTGATACCTTTGGAAAAAACCCAACTCTTTCATTGTTTCCATTGTTTGTTTGTTTTTTTTCCCTCTCTTAGGTGCTAATATGCCCTATATGCCACAGCCCACTAGTTATGACTACGATGCTCCACTGAGTGAAGCAGGGGATTTGACAGAAAAATATTTTGCCGTGAGAGAAGTCATTGGTATGGTGAGTGTCCCTGGGACATGCTTAGAACAGTTCTTTGAAACATCCCTGGTGTACCTGCAAGCTCTCTTGTTCTTCTGTTGGTGTAAGTTGCTTCTAAATTTACTATTTTCTGCAGGTAAGGGAAGTAGAACAAGGTGATTACGCCAACCTAACTCCTTGCTATTACAAAAGGGGAAAGATCCTGCACCTCTCTGGCTATCCTTTCTGTCCCAATGGGTCCCTCCTTCCTTTCAGAGTCGGGGATACAGGTGTAGGTCTGACACTGAAGTGGTTCAGCTCTTTTCTTGCTGCATTTATTTCCTTTGAGCTCGAAGTCAGTGAGCTGAATTGGCTGGCTCAGTGAGGTAAGAGGCAGTGCTGGCACAAGGGGAGCAGAGGGAGGCAGGAAGGGTTTGGCTGGGAGTAGAGATGGAGAAGGAGTGAACAGAGCTTTTCCCTTGCAGCATCGATTCAGTCTGCTCAGGCTCATCACTCGACGGCAGACTGAGATGCACTGCAGTTTAGTGCTCTGGCTCTCTGTATCCAGCTTCATGTTATGGCTTTGGGCCCCTGTGAGAAGGGTTGTGCTTGCCAAAATGAACATGTCCTGCTTTTGTGATGCCACAAACTGTAGCTAGTGGGTGGGACCAGCTTTGCCTTTGCTGTAAAATGTACAAACTGGAGATTGAAGTGAAAGGAGGAACCTGTATCTAGACTTTGTGTAGCCTTCCACTGGGGACCATTCAGATGAGACTTAAAAACAGATTCCATGGGAATCCCGAGGCTCAGGCTTGCACTCTCTGTCCTGTTGCATGCCACTAACATTCCTATTCACTAGAAGACCTTTTTTTGATGGCAGTAGATCTCTTAAAAGTGTATTACAGTTAGAGTTGAGTATACCTTTTTATATCTGTACCTGTGGAAGGCCTGCTGTAGATCATTTTCCTAAATTTTTCCATTTTCTCTAAGCTTTCCATTGATGGGATCATTTTGATAGCCTTTCAAGGGGAGCTTATTGTCTTGATACAGCTTTTCTCACCGGAGAAATTCCTGTTTTTGAGTTGTTTTCTTCAAGGCAAGATCCCTATCTGAAATGTAAGTAGTGCTCTAGTAAATGAGAGAGCCTTGATAAGATCTGAAGTGTTCAGTATAACCTAAGGTGTGTTGGGTCATGGTACAGCTTTTTTTTGGTGTGGTTTGTTTATCTTTTACCTCCTATATCCATAGGATCTCAGTGAAGTTTTCCTGTCTCTGCTATGGGTTCTAAACCTGTAGCAGTCAGTCTACTCAGTTGCAGTTTCAGGTGGAGCTAATGAAAGAAAACTATGTTGCCTGTTAATTACTTTGTTCAACATGTCACTGTGCTACAAGGCTAACACATTTACTGTTTCCTTCAGTTAATAAATGCAATAAAGTAAAAGAATTTCAAGCTATAGCTTATTTCAGCAATTTCAGTTGCTGACAGCATTCTGTAATTTTTACTGTTTGGGCTGAAATTTCTTACTTTTGACTTCATCTCTTGGGTGAATATAGTTTTTATTTTCAAGCCTGAATATCTTTATTATTTTCAGATACAGAGAGGAAGAAATGAGCTCGTTACTGGAAATATAAATCAGGCACTCATCAATCCTGATATAATTCATAATTGACAGGAGGTCATTGGGTATTTTATTGCTGTGGTCTCTCAAAAAACGGACAAAAAAACTAGAGAAAAACCCACCATGTCATGGTATAGAGGCAAGTTATTGAGCATGAGTTTTGTGCTGGATATACCATGTGTAAGCCCAGCAAATGATGCCTTGTGCTAAAAATTTCAGGCTGAAATCAAAGTAAAAACTCTTAAGAAAAATACCATTTTGTCCCTTCACCAAATTTATTTTAAAAAATAGCTAGGAGCTGCCAAAGCAAGCACTCAGAAGTCACCGAGTGTGCAAGATAGCTTTCACAAGGGCAATCATTTGTTTACGTGTTTTAAAACATAGGCTTAGATTGCTTGATTCCATGGGTATCTCATCTACAGAAGCTTTTTTGTCTATAACATGCAGATGGGGCCGTGTTCAGTAAATGAAAGAACAGATGGGAGGAGTGGACGTTTCAGGAGACGAGTAATGGCAGGAAAGGGAGAAGGGGGTGATGGCAAGGAGAAAAGAAGGCTGTAGACTCAGAAAGGAGGTGACTAGGTTATGGAGTAGAAAGACATTGTCTAGACTTTCAGTTCCTCCAAGGTGTCCAAGAAGGTGGTGGACATCCTTCACCCCTTGTCTCTGCTGATCTTGGATGGTTCTTCCTAAAGATATAGGGCAAGAAGTAAACAGAAATAGCCCAGCAGTTTTCTTGTCATGTTTTCCCTGTGATTGATTAGGCAGTTGTGTAGACCATGACCAGAGGGGAACTAATGATGGGACCTCAAGGGTTTCTGGAGCTGTGGAGGAGGCTGTGGTCTCAAGGGAGAAACCAGGCAGTGATGGATTAGTAGGTGGTGGTGGAGTATAGTAACACTGAAAGGAAAGGCACAAGAGGCTAATAATTCTCCTGTGGAAGTGCTGTTACAGAAGCATCAGGTCAAAATGCTGCCCTACAGACTTGGAGAGGTTAACTCAAGCTCCCGTGGACTGGGGAGATGACTGCAGGAGGGTTGTGGAAGACAGTAACACAAGCTGTAGCCACAGGAGGGCCCCAAGGGCACTGTGATTCTTGGGCAGCACGTTTGTTTGCTCTGCTTTTTACCTTTACCTCAAATTGAACAGCTATTAAAAATTGTTTGCCATATGTGAGCAAGTCAGATGGTTTTTTTCCTAAAAACCTGCCATTTTAGACTAGGTGTAGCTGTAATCCTTTAACACAGTGAGATTATCTACTTTTAAAGTTCTGTATTTTTAAGTTGTGAAGTGAAAAGTGAGAATTTGGCTAAAGCATGTCTGTATTTGTTTTGTGTTTCTTTTTTCTTCCTTCCCTTTCTAGTATAAGCAGTTACCAGAAGGTCTTATCCCTCCGACAACACCCAAATTTGCATACGGGAATGTTCGCCTGCAGAAGGTAAATTAACATCTGTAATATGCTGTGTATCTTTCTATAATGCTATATATTTGCTTTTTCCAAAAAATGTTTATGATTGTGTGGCGGCAGTCACATCTCTAGATATCATATAAAATAGAGGAAAACCTTGAAAGCAAACTTTCAGGAAAGAGGGAGCAGAGATTGGGAACTAGTAATCATGCCCATAGTGGAAAATAGTGAAAAATGAGAAAATGTATGCTACCTGGATATAAAAAGGTAATTTTTACAATATGCAGTGCATGCCTGAAGTCTTACTAAACTGAAAAGAATGTATTATTAACACAACAGAATCATAGAAGTCTGAGAACTGATGTTGAGTAATAAAGCTGAGGGAATGCTAGCACGAGAGCTATGAGGAAAGCATGGTGTTGTTGCTGCTGCTACCTCTGAAGTAGAAGCAGCAGCTAGGATATGTATATCTTTCAAATACTTCTAGATATTTAAATTTTTAATATGGAACGCTTATGAATAAGACTTTCAAGTTTATTGGAAAGTTTCTTACAGGATTTGTGAAAATCTGTAGCTGATGAGAGAAATTGTTAGTTTCCTGCCAAGGGCAAAGTGGGCAGAACTTAGCATGCAGAACCCAGCCTTGCTTTATCCTGTCTGACGGCAGTGGTATAACTGGTCAGCACAGGAATAGCTGTGCTTTGTCCCTAGCACCATCTTTTAGGGACAATGACAATTTTCTGTGAAATATATGATTGAGAACCAGGTTCCTACAGAAGATGGTTTAGGTGGGGACGGAAGAGGTCAGGTATGAACTTGGCTATGTTAATTCTGCTGGGTACAGACGTGGTTTTCAGAGATCATCTAGTCCACCTCCCCTGCTGTGGCTCTTGAGGCACAGATTCCACTAAGTGGTGAAGCGAAGACGTTTATTGTTTCACTTTTCCAGCATCTATAGTTTCTGTCTTTTGGTCACGTGTTGTGCTCTTCACACAGATAGGTTACAAGTGGATGTCCATACACCATTGTGAGCAATACAATTGGCTACAGTTAAATGATTATCCTGCCTAGCTAACAAACATTACTATTTCAGTACACTGCTCTCTGTTTCACACCACACACAAATCAAAATAGAAGGACATTGTTTTGCTGATCTCAAGGCCTCCGCGCCATCAACACAAGAACACGAGTTCTTGCTCAGTAGCGTGTCTCCAACTTTCTTGTTCTCCACACCCTGCCAAAGCAGGATTGCCCAGTGCATATCACTCAGGGCTGCATCCAGGTGAGTCTTCTGAAGATCTCCAGAGAAGGGGACCCCACACCCTCCCTGGGCAGCCTCTTCCAGGGCTCTGGCACCCTCACCTGAAAGAAGTTCTTCCTCCTATTTAAATGGAACTTCTTATGTTCCAGCTTGTGCCCGTTGCCCCTTGTCCTGTCACTGGGAACCCCTGAAAAGAGTCTGGCTCCATCCTCCTTCAACCCACCCTTTAGATACTTGGAAGCATTAATAAGGTCTCCCCTCAGCCTTCTCTTCTCCAGGCTAAAGAGTCCCAGCTCTCTCAGCCTTTCCTCATCAGGGAGATGCTCCAATCCCTCAATTATCTTTGTTGTCCTACGCTGGACTCTCTCCAGCAGTTTCCTGTCTCTCTTGAACTCGGGAGCCCAGCACTGGATGCAGTATTCCAGTTGTGGCCTCACCAGTGCAGAGCAGAGGGGGAGAATGACCTCCCTTGACCTACTGGCCACCTGCTTGAGGTTGAAGATTACTGCAATTGGTGCACTGGATACTTGGGTTTTTATACTTTCTACTTTTATACTTTGTACTTCTAATTTTCCAGTCAGAGATATATCTGATCTTTTATGTGCTGAAGCATTGCGAAATTTGGTAGTGATAAGGCTTTGCAGTCTCTTTCAAGTCATTCCACTCAAGTGGTGGGCAGAAATACTTTTAGTATAAAAGTGATTCACCAGTGAAGTTGAAACAGATCTATATCATTTTCAACAACCTTGGAGTATCTTCAGACTTTTTAGGGCAGGAGTTGCTGTATGAGGTTTCACTGAACTGGCTTGTGTTTGGGAGTGACTAATTACATACCGTAATGTACATCAGTCCACCCACCACTTCTACTGCTGTCCTGGGTTGCCAGCATTTGGGAGTCAAATTTTGACTCTCCCATCTTCTCATGGTTCATGACAGGGCTGTTCAGTTTCTCTGGGACAATGAACTGTCTATTTCATGCCTTCAAGCGATGAATGCTGCAGGGTACTTGTCTCAGACATTTGTCTTGCAAAGGAGGAGCCTAAACTTGCTCAAATATTGCAGCTTTGACCTGGCCATCACGCTGTGAGCCCTGTTTCTGCACCTTCTCACCTTCTACACTTCCTGCTTTTTTAAGAAGAGGTGTTTTACACTCCACCCAGCAGCTTTAGGAATCCAGATGGCATGTTTAAACTGCCAGGTGTGAGGTTGCTGTCATGCCTTTACAGATACTGCCATCTGCACTGAAAGCCTCTAGAATTGTTTTCTGGGAAGAAGGCTACTTTTTGTTCCATGAACCCTCTGCTTCACTTGAGCAGCAGTTTACTTCTCTGCTTGGTTACCTGGCAGCACAGGATGAGTCTCAAATCACAGAGGGTCTGTAGGGTCCCAGCCAAAGCCATCCTCTCAACTCCATCATGCCTTCCAGCCCCTGCTGGGACCAGGTCCAGAGCACCTTGTTGTATGGAGAAGCCTGAAAGTATTTGGGTAAATATCAGAGAGGGAATAATCTAAAAGATAAGACTTGGCTTTGGCAATAGTAAACTTCCCAGCTATTTTGTTTGCAGTAACACTACTAAAAGAAGGTACTATGTGAAGCTTCACTGTGCAGTTGAGCTCCAGCAGTCAGACCTACACAGAGCATTGAACCTGGCACAATGAACCAACTGCCTTGACTCTTTCGCAGAAAGGAAGAGGGAAAGGACACTCCAGAGTATTTTCAGGAATCATGTGGTTCGATTAGAAAATAGGAAGAAATTCTTTACTGTGAGGGTGGTAAGGTACTGGAGCTTCTCTTCACACAGAGAAGCTGTGGCTGCCCCATCCCTGGAGGGGTTCAAGGCCAGGCTGGATGGAAGGTGTCCCTGCCCAGGGCAGGGGGGTTGGAACTCAGTGGTCTTTAAGGTCCCTTCCAACTCTGACCATTCTATGATTTGATGGTGTACTTTACAGAGGTACATATAATGAGAGCAAGCTGTTCTCTAATTTTTTTTCCTACAAGATATACTCTGTGACAATTCAGTCCTTAAGTACCAGATCAGCTGCTCAGGACCTACGCTTGAGGAAGAGAGATCTTTGCCCTTAACAGTGCTGCCTCTCATATTTGCTGCTTTTTGGAGGTTTGCAAATTGGTTGACTAGATGAAAATAATAGGGGAGCCCAGGCTAGTTGGGGAGGAAAAAGAAATAAAGAAGAATAATAAAGAAAACCTCCCTTTCTGTTCCCTGATAAGGGAATTGTTCATTTTGAGCTACTGAATTATTTTTAAAAATTCTCCTAGGTGGGGAAAAAAAGGTAATTTATTAAAAGATGCTGGAGACGCTGAGGCCATGAGAAAGAAGTCTTATTCTTATACAAAAGAGAAGTATTGAAGATGAGGAATGAGGGTGGGCAAAGGCAGAACACCAATAGATAGACTCAAGAAATGTGGGCAAGATGATAGGGTTTAGGGATTTAAGATCCAGAATGTGGGGAGCATCCTTTCCAGAGGGAAATGAATGCATCTTGGTGCCTACTATGTGTCTGTGCAGCCTTGTGAGCAGGTGCTAGTTTCTAGTCCTGGGGGGACCAGAGTGCTTGGTCACAAGGAGATGCCTGCCCCAGCACTGCAACCTGCAGACTCGTAGGTTCTGGAGTTGTATTCGGTTCTTGGGATGGGGAGGGCTGAAGAAATAGCAAGTACCAAGCAATGCTGATGTGAGGTGGGGGTAGAAAGGGCTTAAGCAAACAGGATGCTGCCAGTAGTTATCATTCTTGTTGGAGCTGTTTTGTTCCTTTTTTTTTTTTTTTATGCTTGATCTTAAAATTTGGTTTTGAAGACCTTGCTGTGGAGGTTAAAAAAGTATTTTTATTTTTTATTAATAGTCATCTGTTGTTTTACAGGTTGAGTTTTTAAAAATTCTTGATAGTATTTGTAGTTTTCAAATTAACTGTTAGGTTTTCATTGTCATACTGCTTGTCCACTAAGAAGCAGTCAACAGGAACTTGCTGCAAGAGCAGATCTTGTTCTGGCTTGGTTTTTTGTTGGTTTTTTTTTTGGTTTGTTTTTTTTTAATACACACCACTTAAGAGTGAAAGCTGAACAAAAAAGATCTATTGACCTTCCAAAGAAACAAGCTCGTACTGGCCCAGTCCATAAGTGAATCATAGGTGGTCGAGGTGTGTTCAGAACAGAAGTCCCCTTGGTTGCAAGAACCTTAAAAAAAAAAAAAAATCTAACAAGCAGATGTACAAGCTGCTAATACTCAGTTCAGCAAGGCAAAAAGCAGCACTCATTGCCAGTTAGCTCATTCTGGTGACTGTGTGCATCTTAGTACTGCTTATGTTCATTTCTATTTTTGTTGTCTACCTGAGGCCAAGACTATTAATGCCCATAGGATTGTTGTTTAGTTCTATAAATCAACTCTGTTGGTGCATGTGCAAAGATTTTGCATGTGCAAAGATCATGTCTTGCTTCACAGCTGTTGAACAAGACCCAGCAGTTTAATCTCTCTGAAGTCCTGCATATTGCTTTAACTGACTCCTTTGTAAGGAATAGAGCACATACACAGTTGAGAGCATTTGGGGAATTTTATTCTGCAGAAGCAGATTGTTATTTTAAGTACAATGCTTAAACTGAAAAATGTATGAGCAAATGGCTTTCACCAAACTTTTGTTGAAAAGCTGTTGTTTGACAGATCTTCTTGCCAGGGTGAATACTATAGACTAGTGAGGGTGACGTAAATTCCAGGCAGTGATGGCCTTATCATTTTTATATGTTTAGGATCTCCTTTTGGTTTCTTAGAATCATAAAATAGAATTGTCGAGGTTGGAGGGGACCTTTAAGATCATTGAGTCCAACCATCAACCGAACTCTGATTAAAAACCATCACTAAACCATGTCTCTAAAGCACTAGGTCAACCTATCTTTTAAATATCTCCAGGGATGGGGCCTCAACCCCTTCCCTGGGCAGCCCATTCCAAGGCTTAAGAACCATTTCTGTGGAAACATTTTTTCCTAGTCTCCCATCTGAACCTCCCCTGGCACAACTTGAGGCCATTTCCTCTTGTCCAATGGCCTGTTTCTTGGGAGAAGAGACTGACTCCCCCTGGCTACCCACTCCTTTCAGGGAGTTGGAGAGAGCCAGAAGGTCTCCCCNNGAACACCCCCAGCTCCCTCAGCCTCTCCTCATGAGACTTTTTCTCCAGACCCCTCACCAGCTCCGTTGCCCTTCTTTGGATCCATTCCAGCCCCTCAATGTCTTTTTTGTGGGAAGGGGCCCAAAACTGGACACAGCCCTCAAGGTGGGGCCTCACCAGTATCCAGTACTGGGAGGCCCATCACCTCCCAGAGGTTCCTAGCGAAAGACGTGAGATAAGCTCATTTCAAAAGTCCATTTAGATCTACCTGCTCATCTATGCCCCACAGAGCTGTTTGCTCACTCTTCCCCAGAGGGATGGGGGAGAGAATCAGAAAAGTAGAAATGCAAAAACTTGGGGGTTGAGCTAAAGACAGTTTAATAAGTAAAGCAAAACTGCACACACATAAAGCAAAATAAGGAGTTGATTCACTACTAACTGTGAGCAGGCAGGTGTTTAGCCACCCACAGGAAAGCAAGGCTCTGTCGTGTGTGATGGTTTCCTGGGAAGACAAACCCTAGCACTCCTTATGTGATATCACTCCTCACTAATGCAGTTGAGATTTTGATTTTGTAAGACACTAAGTATATCGTGTGCATCTTGACTAACACAAAGTTGATAGTGGATTTTGAGAGAGAAAATATGTCTTTGCTTTCTGGACAGATAGAGCTAGGTGACTGGATATGCAGGCTGTTATATTTGGATTGAAATTTACTGACCTTCATGTATATGTGCTTTTTCTGTACTGCAGGTGGGCACTGTGGTAGATGTGCTGGACGTGCTGTCACCGAAGGGACCAGTGAAGAGCACTTACCCCTTAACCTTTGTTCAGCTAAAGCAGGTGAGGATTCCTTCAGTAGGAACTTCTGCAGTAATTTTGTAAATTTTATTTGAACAACTCTCTGTGGTATGACTCTTCTTATGTCCAGTGTCTTACACCTTATCTCACCACAGAAATAATAGTATTATAAGGGTGTCCAGGATTTTTGCATTGGAGACCTTTCCATATTCTACAGTGCTCCTGTTTTGCATCTGAGGCTTTCCTCCTTCCATGAGTGTAGGTATATAGTGTGTCTAGGCTTTCACCTTTCTCTCTCTCCTCTGTGAAATACTGATTTTTCAGGTCAGGAGACTTTTTTTTAATCCATCTTTTTCTTCACTAATTATTTTCTTTATCCTGTTTTTTCTTTGCCCTTTCCCACATCTTCCCAGAGTGAGCACAGTGCCTGAGATGCTGCTTTCACATATGAGTCAAGGGCCCTGGAGATTGCAAGCTGTTTGACACTTCTGTAGGCCTCCTACTTATTTGTAGTCCTTTTCTTTTACTACATGTGTGGTGAGGCAAGAGAATGCAGTGAGAGAAACCTTTGGGAGCAACCTCTTGGAATTGTTGCAGCCTGCTATCAAGGTCATTCACGCCACTGGTTGAGATAGGAAAAATACCTTTCTCTGCATTTTCTTCTGCTGACTCCTGTGTTCTCTCTCCGTCAGTCTCTGCATCAGTTACCCTGTCAATTTTGGTGACTTTCCATATCTTTCCTCACAGCCAAAGATCTTCCCCTTGCTGCTGATGGACTCTGTCTTTTCATTAAGGTTACATGGCTCCTTGATTGCTTCTGTGCTGAATTTGGCAGAGACTGGAGCATGGGTACTTGTTGTTTGCAGCTCAAATACACTCCTTGGGAGAGACTGTGGCAGTGGTAGGTAGTAGCTGGGGGAGGAAGAAGAGGAGGAAGCAGTTCTGCAGATGCCTGGGATATGACATCGGTCAAGTAGTCATCAAAGCTCATAATTTTGCTTTCCAAGCCACTAATGCAGAGATATGAGAGAAGCTGCAGGTAGTACTTTGTGGCTGGATGGAATTTCTAGTGGGATTTTCTCTCTTGTCCTCTGGCCTTCCCACCCTTAGTACTTTGCTTAGGAAAACTCCTAAGAGAACAGGGCAGCCAGCTGAGCTTCCTAGCATATTTTAATATTTTTTTTTCCTTTTCTATCCCACTCTCCTCCTTTTCTCAGCACATTGTTGCAAATGTGATACAAATATGATAACCATAGCAGAATGGAAATGGTTTACTCTCACTTCTTCCCACCATGGTTATGTTCTAATCCCAATCTTGATGATACATGGTTTTGTGGCTAATGAGTGAAAGAGACAATTATTTTTTTTTAACTTGTTTTTAATTTGTGTTTCACTTTATGATGAGAATAAATCCAATGACTATGACTTTTTTTAATTTCCTGATTGGAAACTTAGTGAAAAATATTCCAAAATGTTCCTGATGTAAATCAGGTAGTTTTAAACATAGATAATATCAACTTGATGAAAATACCAGTTTATGGGCACTGGGTGACAAGTATACTTTCAAGTTTGTTATATAGACTCAGTGATGAAGGGATTTTCAGCTATCTTCTCATTGATTTTTAATGAAGAAATAATACTCTCAGTCATTAACAGCTTTGTTTTTATTGAGGAAATACCTTCATAGCTGAGACCCTTATCTTTTAAAGTTATGTAAATGTTCTGATGAAACATTTAAAAATGGAAACTCTGTGGAATTTACACCCGTAGCTTAAAGGTCAAAGTGAACTCTAATCTGAAGCTGGTATCTGTGATAGATGCTATCTGAAGGGAATGGAAGTTAACATTTTAATCTGAGTGCGTAGGCAGGAATGTGGGATATTTCTAATTCATGACCTGAACTGAAGTTCCAGAATGACTTGATTCATTAATCTGTTTGGGTTTTTATCCTTTCTTTTCTTCTCTTAGTATTTTGGGTTTGTACTGTACAGAACTACGCTTCCAAAAAACTGTACGGAGCCAACACAGCTGTCTTCACCTTTAAACGGAGTCCACGATCGCGCCTACGTCTCTGTCGATGGGGTAAACATGGTTTGCTGGTATTCATTTCTGCTATGAGTGGCCTTCACAAAAGTCATGGATACACTCTGCCCTTTTTTTTTTTTTCTCCAACTTACCAAACAACTTCATTAGATAAACTTAGTTAATCAGATGAAGGAAGTAAGGAAGTGTAGAGTTGATTTATTCTAAATGTTCATATTTCAGAAAATATGATTGTTATTTCTAAGGAAAATGTAATTGTTTCTGTTTTAGAGATAATTGAATATTAATACAGATTCATGACGTTGGTGAAAAAAATAACTAAAACCCAACCAAAATGTAGAGGAAGAGTTTACTTACAGGTTCTTGAAATATATTAATGATATAATGATATTTACATGCTTGGTGGCTTTCTGCAGTGTTTTCTTAGATTTTTCTTAAATTATTTTTTCCTTTGAGGGTACAGGGAAGTGGAAGCCTGAGCCTGTGTCTTAGCTTATGAAACTGGCACCTGACCACAAGCTTTAAAAAAAAAAAAAAAAGTGGTTTATTGCACAGGACATGAACTTTACCTTTCTTCCCTTAGGCAGGGTTTTGTTATGAGAAATAATATAAATTCACAGACTTTTGTAGCCTATTTTTGAACTAGATGACCTTTGAAGGTTTGAAAGTTGTCTTTCCTTATGTTGTGGCAATGGGAATAAATAGAACTTAAATGTTGATGTGAGCTTAATTGGAAAATTAAGCCCCTTGTAATCACTGATATTGCTAAAATATTTACAGTCACTAGATCAATTAACATTTGAATACTGACATAGCAGTGCTCTGTGTGTGTGCTCCCATGCAAGAGGAGGAAAGGAAAATATTTTTAAAAATTTTTTCATTTGTTTCCTGCGTTCCCTCTCTTCTTCATGCAAGCTGAAGAGAGAAATAACAGGGATTTGTTGGTTTTCAATGTTTATTGTTTTCTTTCTCTTGCTGTAATTCATATAGGTTCCTCAAGGTGTCCTTGAAAGGGGCAAATCACTCATGATAAATATAACTGGGAAGGCTGGAGCAAATCTGGACATCTTGGTAGAGAATATGGGCCGAGTCAACTTTGGCAGATATAATAATGACTTTAAGGTAAATAAAATAAATTGAGTTACTGGATTATGGTGTCCATTCCACAGGTTGAAAAGAAAGTAATGGGTTAGAACAAAAGGATCAGGATTATGCAGCTGTAACTTTACATCAAAATGAAATAGCTATTCACTAGTTTTTATTTGAGTTTTTCCAGTCACTGAAATCAAAGTGGAATTAAAAACTGACAGACATTTTTCATTTTCTTTATTGTTTTATTATGTTGTCAGCCAAAGTGTTGCCCGCAAGACTTTCAGGTTGAGTTGGTTCTGTAGCTAGCATGTTAAAATGTGCAAAGCTATTTGGATAAACTCAAAAAATGGGTTGGAAATCAGTCTAAATCTTGGTTGTACTTCGAGGCTCGTGAATCCTGGGGTTGTATTTGCACTTTTGTATCTTTTCCCATGCCCCATTTCATTTGTAAGCAGTGTGCCCTTACAAATATTTCAGTATGACTAGAAAAGACTGTCTCATGTAAAATTGCTAGTTCAGATTTGGACTGATCAGGTTTTAGAGATAATTATCAGAAACCTTACGAATGCTCCTGGGTCTGTGCTACACTTTGGGACTGTCACCTCCTTGCATAGGTGGCTGTGGTGGGTTTCTTTGGCTGGCTACCAGGTGCACACCAAGCCACTCTATCACTCCTCCATCAACAGGATGGGGAGAAAATATGACAAAAAAGCTTGTGGGACAGAGATCACTCAGCAATTACTGTCAGAGGCAAAACAGACTTGACTTGGGGGAAATTAATTTATTGCCAATTAAACAGAGTAGGATAATGAGAAATAAGAACAAATCTTATAAACGTGTTCTCCTCACCCCTCCCTTCCTCTCAGGCTCAACTTCACCCCTGACTCTTCTGCCTCCTTTTTAAAGTTTTGTGCATTACTGGGTTACAAGTAAGTAGTAGTGAAGTCCTGACCTGAATTCCAGGTAAATTAGAAGCTTCTGGTCCCTCTCAGTCTAAAGTCTATCTGTGACAGGTGTCTCAGAGCAGAATTAAGAGTTGTCCAAAGTGTTTCTCAGTTTGGAGGCAAGAGCTGGAGTAAGATAAACAGGAAAGACGTGTGCTTGAACTGTACCATTTAGTTATCAAGCAAAGGCACATGTGCTATGAGGAAGTAGTATTTTTAAGGTTGTTAAGTAGGGGAAGAAGTAAACCCAAATGCGTATGCATCTCAAGGTGATGAGATCACAAACTCTGGTTGAGTTTGGGCCAGTTATAGAATCCAGTTCATAGACTGGGAAGAGACTTGGAAGATCTCCAGTAGGCAGAATCTCCCATTCTCACTCTTGTGTTGCATGTTAAGAAGGGTATATTGGTTATGATTCAGCAGCATGGAAAAACTGAGGTTTGGTTTAAAAGAGCCTAATTGACCAGTTATCTTATTCTTAAGTGTGTTGTGATGAGGATTTTTATGGTTATTTCCAAGTGTGCTGAGACTCTAGCCAAGGCAAAGCAACATAACTCTCAGCATTTGCAAAGATGGTAACCTACAGGCTTTCACCATATCAAAAATCAGTTTCACCCATTTTAGGCTTTGGAAGGCATACAGGTATTTGAATCCTAATTGGAACAAAACTAAAAATATCTAGCAACTTTTAGGATGTATGAAAGCTTCTGAGTTAGAAGCATCAGGAACTTAAGGCTTTCTCTGGTTATAAATTCAGTAGGCAGCAGGAGTGCCAACTCTGCTTATACTGTCTTGTCAAGGTGTTTTGCCTTTTCCAGAGTGGCAGGACAGGACAGCTACTTCCCCAAGGTTTTACCTTCGTGTAGAGGCAGCAGAAATGTTGTGTTTATTTATGTGTTTAATGACAGGCCAGGTGATAAGGAAGCTTGTGCTTGGTGCTAAATTAAAGTGACAGAATAGAGGATCAGGGGTTGGATTAGGCAGGTACTCAGTGGTTGAGCCGAAATTCACACTTATACTAGGGTTTCAGTCTGTTTAAAATACAAGAGTGAAAACAATTTTAGTAGACATATGTTTTGTGAAAATAATCCTCTAAAAGCAGGATCCTTGTGCTTTGCTCCTTCCCATATAATCCTTCCATCCCACTGTTCTTGTATTGATTTTTGAAAACTGAAAGTAACCTTGGGTTTTTAGATATTTTGTACTTTCAAAAAAAACTTTAGGGGAAGAGATTCCTACCTTGTCAAGACTTGCATTTTTCAGCAAATAGGGTAGCTTTTTCTTTTTGGCTGTGGTTGAAATTTGCAGCTTGAAATTGAGCTAGTCATCTTGCTGTTGGGAAGGAATCTTAAAAAGGTTTTGATTTTAAAACATCCTGCTGATTTAAATCTTGTTGTTGAAGGACACAAAGGAAGGAAGAGTGTGGTTTCTGGGTTTTTTTTCTATTTTTTTTTTTTCACATGCTCACTGACACCTGTATCTTTGTTTTACTTGGAATATTTATATTCATATCTGGACTGTTGAATATACATTCTTATGCAGACCAAAGTAAGAATGCTTAGTAGGTACTTCATCTCACTTGAAAAATCACTCCATTTATAGTGCCTAAAGGTGGGCTTAGGGAGGCAGGTTAGAAAGTTTGAGTTCCATTGCATTACTTCATTTTATTGCTAGACAGTAAAGTCTAGGTTGTATAGAAAAGTTTTACTACTTAATTCTGAGGAGATATTTTAGTTTGATATAAGAAAAGTAAGTTCCTTTTCTGTAAAGTGGGCATCTAGGTAAAGGAAGAGAAATCCAATCGGTGCTCATACTGATGGTGGGGCTTGTGGAGTTAGTGCCATGCTTATTAGACATCAGAACAGGCACCCGACATAGTATTAGGCCATTGAAAATGTGGGTTTGCTTTTTCCTGTTTGACAGAGTGTTTGCAACAGACCTGAAGTTGCCCTGAAAAACAGCTTCCATACGGTGTCTGTTCAAGCAATTATATGGATGTGGAAGCATCAGTTTAAAATCAACCCCTTGTATTGCACTGAAACGCAACTTTAGAAACTATTATTCTAACACAGTTAGGACATGTGCAAGAGTAACTTAATGTCCCTTTCACTCTTCTTAAATCACGAGATTACCTTTTGCAGTCATGGTGTGAGTACACGTGGTTCCATAGAAATGAAACGGGACTCGTGGGCTTGAAGCTGACTGTAAGCTTAAAGCATTTCACTGAATCAGGGTCACAAAGCGTGTGCCTTGATTTTGCGATACTGTATTTTAGCTGTGGGAGATTTGTAGAAAGTAAATACAGCTTTCTCTGCTATTGTGCACGTTAACATCTTGGGTTAGTGACTCAGTGTTACCAGATCTCTTGATGGTATCACAGACGTACGCTATTTAATGCTTTTTCTACTTTTTATTTAAGCCCCAGATTTTGGAATCCAGCAAACCAGAAATATTCGCAGTTATGGGAAAAAAAGTTTGATAAAAACCTTGAGCATCAGTGAGAGGTCAAAACTTTGAAAAGGAACAGATCTTTCACAGAGAATAAATGAAACCCTTTATTCTTAAGCAAAGCTTACAGCTTGGTGATGATCAGATGCTTGTTGTTTTCACACACAGATTGGCAGCTGTTGCAAGTTGTTTGATTCAGTTTTATTTTCTGACTGATTTATGGTTGCAGCCAAGTAACTTCAATAACATGAAACTACTTATGATTTAATATTTTGTTCTTGTTTTTTATCTCCTCCTAGGGTCTCGTTTCAAATTTAACTCTTGATCAAGATACACTTGTTGAATGGGAAATCTATCCTCTAGACATAGATGGAGCAGTGAACCATGGCATTAATAACCTCCTTGACCAACAAGAGAGCTCTGTTGTCAGTCCACTGAGTTATGAAGCACCTACTTTTTACACTGGTAGACTTTCAATTCCTGAAGGGATTCCAGACTTGCCTCAAGACACCTATGTCAAGTTTCCTGGCTGGACAAAGGTACAACTTTTGCTGTAAAAATTGGTGTAAAGTCCATTCAGAAAGGTACTGCAAATTCTATGGACAATGAAAGTCCATCTTTCTCTTGGATGGGTAGAAGTTGGTTGTAGTGGTGAAGTGTCTCAAATGTATTTTAACAACTAGGAAATGGATTCCTTGCTTTAAGTAAATCTGGAGATAAACCATTAAGAGAAGGAAAACATAATCAAATGATACTTGGTCTAGAAACTGGAGCATCACTAAAAAAAACACCTCAAAACTATTTTTTTCAACAGTGAGAAAGGTGAACTGTCATGAAATGATGCATTTAGTTGTTTAGATTTTTTTGTCTCAAGATGTGGAGCAGAAGCATCTTTTTGGAGGGAGGGAGTGAATACATACCTTGAGATAAAAGAATTTTTTATTCTAGAGGAAGTGGGATGCCACAGGACACTTTCCTGGTTATATTGTTTGATTAAAAGTAACTAAGAACGTATTTGTGGTGTTGTGTGAAGAACTATGGATGCTGTTACAAAGCACAGAGGGTGTTGGACACAACTGCTGGTGTTGTGCCCATAGATATGGATCCAATGCATGGAAGATGTTACTACTTGTCTTCTGGGAGTTACCTGTAACTGGACTGAATGGATCAGAAAGCACTGCTTGAGAAACTGGGGGGCAGATCTCTGTTCATGGGAACTTCTCATGGGCCTGGAGCATAGCTAGAGCAGGAAAGAGTGTGTTTTCATGGTGCCAGTGTGCAGAATAGGTAAGGACCAGCTATTAAAATTGAGTAGGAGAAGGAGTTGCTGGTGATCTCTCTACAGTATTGAACTGGGCAAACTACTTCCCAATATGCAGAAGACTGTGATTCATTGCAGGCACTGAGCTTGGATGAGGAAGTCTGACTTAGTCCCTGCTCCTATATACGTGTGTATCTTACAAAGTCACTGAATAAAATCCAAAAATAGCTTTTTTGCACAGGAACTGGAATCTATGACTTTTGCAGTAAATTGTGTGACCAGTGAATCATAAGTCTGCTTCAGGAAGTAAGATGACGATACCTACCTGTTGGCAAATTTATTTTTCAAATAGCAAATGAGTCCAAGAATTCTCATGTACTGGTGGGAATCCTTTTCCTAGGATCTACTGAACATACAGAGGTTTCTATACCCTCTAAAGCAGCCAAGGTGAAGAGAGCCCAGACAAATTGTAAGTGGGGCTATTGAATTGATGGATTGGACCAAAGTTTTACGTAAGGTACCCAGGAGTAATAAGATGAGGTGATAATGGGTGTGGAAATTGAGACTTCCAGATAACTTTAGCAATGAGCAAATGCCTTTAAGGCAGAGGGCCGTAAGGGGTTAAATGCCACTCACGTTCCTTATCTGGACTAAGATATGGGCCTTATTTCTTTGAGTGGCAATGTATAAATTGCTGACATCAGGGTGTGGAGAGGGACTTCTAATAAAAACCCACCTGGTTGGAGTAATTAGAAAACCATGGAAACACCACTTCCCAAGAAAACATGTAATTCTAATGATTATCCTGCCTTTGCATATTAAGATGAGGAATATGGCATGCTGGACAGCCTGGGAGAAGGGTGCAGCATTAACAGTCATGACCTATGTTGTAGTTCACTTGCCTTCAGTGGTTTTTAAACCCTTCACTATTAATAAAACTTCCTCCACCCTTGCTTGAGGAACCATGATGCCCTTAAGCACACATGTCCCTGAATGTACAGTTAGATTTATTGGACTTTTTTTTTTCTTCAACAGAAAGATTTGGGGTCAGAATGGTTCTTGATTTCTGTGGAATCGTGGGTTGTAGCTGCTGACCCTACTAGAGGAAATCTTGTTACTGAAGATAGATCCCCCTCTCCTTTATTTTATCTAGGGCATATCTGTTGGTCGTGTGAATAGTGTCATGATTTGCTGAGTTAGAGTGTACAAATTCCTGAGTGTGCATACTTTAGAAATTGTGATGTTAATAAGGACAGTTTGGAATTGAGAAATTAAGTTCATAACTTTACTGGAAAAATTACTTACAACCAATGCCTGATTAAGATGAGAAACAGAGACCTGTCTGGTCATACCTTCTGCATTAGAACAGTTGATTCCTCCAGTAAACTCTTACTTCCCCAGGTTTCCAGTCACTCTCTGTAGTAGGTAGGCTGCTGTCTGGGTGGTGCACTCACTAATTCATCTTGTGTGGGGGGAGCTTGCACTAATGTCACATTTTCTTCTAAAACTACCCCAGCAGCAGAGTAGCGAGCTTGAATAAATAGCTCTTCTCTTACCAATTAGTGGATCGAAAGCAAGCTACAAAGCAAGATAAATTTGTTTAAAAAAAAAAAAAAAAAGGCTTGAGGTCAAAGTTTATTAACACCTTGGCAGAACTGTGCAAGATAGGAATCTTATACCACAGAAGTAGTTACAGAGATGAAATCACTCACCTGCCTTTGCAGATGTACCAACTCTTTATAAAATTTTGCTTGCAACTTTCAAAAGATCAGTTTTTATAACTACCTGAAAACACAAGAAAAATGCCTCCAAAACAGCTTGAACAGCAATACTCACTATATTAAAATTGTGCTACTGTAAATCCTTTAGAAGTATTATTCAGATATCCCAAAAAATTGTAGAAATGACCAAGAGTGCAGTAGAAGTTCTTACTTCCCACTGATTCAGAGTATTTTATTATTTTTATCTGTGCAGATCGATGCCAAGAGTAAGTTTATTTTTACTCTATATTCTGACTAACAAAGGCCAAAGCAGGAGGAAAAAGAGTTATCTGTTCACATCCCTTCTCTTGTCCCCTAAACTCTTGTCTGACATATGGTGAAAAAACATTTAGAAGGGGTAAAAGCAAATTATTTAACCAAATCAGCTATATAACCTCCCTTATGTTTTGTTTAATGAACAAAGATTCAGCTTAACTCAGTAGGAGTCCATTTACAGTTTTACGGACCATTCTGCAACTCACTAATGCACAGACTGTATATATAGATATAAAAAAATGTATATGTATGTGTATATATATGTACATATATACATGTTCACACACTCTTTTGGAAAAATCTGCTTTTGTGTCACTGTATCTATATTGTGGTGTATAGATGAGAAGAGTTTGATTTTTTTCTTTTTCCTCTTGCCCAATTTTGTTTTATCTTTTGAACTTAAGATGTTTATAATGTTAGAATAGTATTTTGAACTGGCAGTTCTGGTCATCTCCACAGTTAAAAGTAATTTAAACAGTTTGTATGCCACATTAACACAATTTCATTGAACTTAAGTTAATGCTCACAGAGCCCCCAAAATACTAATGGTTGTAGGTCATTTTCTTCACCTGCCAAAATACAGTACTCTCTTGCAGTGTGATTTCACAAGTTCTTTTGTTGATAGAGCTATTGCAAGTATAATAAACATTTGAAATTCTAGACAAGCTGTACCTTTTGCATGAAATTATGCAACGTGAAAGGGCTACCAAGATAATGTAGTCTTACGCTAGTAAAGATGACCACAACAGAGTTAGGATCTGTTTTTTTTTCTTTTGTGAGTTCTTTCTCCATTTAACAATCAACTTCAAGCAAATACTGGTTTTGGTTTTGCTAGGATCTGAAACTTGGTGCAAAATTCAGTGCCAGGAACCTGCAATTCTCTTTTCCTAAGTATTTCCATATTTAGAATTACTGCAGTATTTAACCACTTCCTTTTTAAATATTAGATACTTTAACTCATCAGGGAATTTAGATTCTTTGACTGTCATTAGTATTTTTCTGACCAGATTTTCTATCGTTGTGTTCTATCAAACTGAAGGATGGAGGAAATCCAGTTACTATGAGAAGAACATTACGCTTAAAGCTATTTCATCGTTTGATTGCTGTCAAATTATTAAAATATCATTATTTTTTCTTTCTCTCTTAACAGGGGCAAATTTGGATCAACGGCTTTAATCTTGGTCGCTACTGGCCAGCTCGTGGTCCTCAGTTGACCCTCTTTGTTCCGAGGAATATACTTGTTTCATCAGAGCCAAACAACATAACAGTGTTGGAGCTGGAGCGTTCTCCTTGCAGCAGCCAGGCATGCGAAATAGAATTTGTTGACAAACCTACTATCAATGCAACTGCAGAGTATGAAAATGATCCCCCCCAACTTTTTGTTAGAGACATAAGGCTGAACCATCTATAATGATTTCAATATTTTCTTATCTTCCCCCAGTTTGCTTCCCTTTCCCTCAAACCATACTTCCCTTTTCTAGAGACTCGGTGTTTATCAGCGAGTTGTTTAGCTGAGGCAACTTCTTAAATTCTTATATTCTTCAAAGACTTTTGTCTTTGATTTTGGTTGTTTGGTTTTTTTTTTTTTAAGTCTGCTAGAGTTAAATACTGAAATTCTCTTGAAAAAAATAAAATATGTAGCTTCCAAATTTGCCTTAGGCTGTGAAATTGAACTCAACTGGAAGATAACGTTCAGATCAGTCTAATAAAAGTGTGGTCCTCGTAGGCTGCCAACATTACAGGAACCCTTTTACACTTTTCATTTTTTACCATGTTTTGCAACTGGAGAGGAGCCTACGAAAGGAGTGCACGGTCTCACCAGCTCACTGTTTGTTCAAACAGGCTGGTAGGTCAGAGCTGCCAAAGGACTAGACACTTTCAGCTGATTTTATCATCAGAAGGGGCTCACTGCCAGCGTTGGGCAGACCTCATTTTTCTCACCTCTGTGTAAATGACCTCAGAAGAATTTCAATTGGTTTCTCATAGGAACAATGAGAAGAACTGTGGAAGAAAGACTGAAATACAAGCTGGTCCAAACTGCAGTGATGTGGAAGGACCTTGTAGTCTGCATCTTCCCCTCTTGGAAAGCCAAATTACTACTTCCCTTATGCTGTCTTTGAAGACTTTAAGTTGATCAGTACAAGGACATGTGAACTATAGGCTGTTTAGATTGGACATTAGCCTCTGATTAACCTGCCTGTAGAATTTAGTTTTAAAATTAGCTTCTTTTAATGGATCCTATTTCTTTCTTTTTCTTTTTTTGTGGGTGTGTGTGTGGAGTACCTGTTTTTTATAGGCCAGCACCTTGCAAGTGGAAGTCTTTAAGTTTGAGAATTTTAATTCTCTTTTAGTCATTAATTCACATCTGTTTTGTTCCAGTAAACTGATGATCTTTGTAAATACCTGATATTTGCAAGTATGTGCGATCTCTGTCAGTAAAACTGACTTTCTACAAAAGACTGAGTTGTATCATTGATTCTTAGGCCTTTGGTGTCAAATTCCTTGGTTAGATTTAAATAACAAAAGATGAAGATGATGGAATTGAGTATCTTCATGATCTGTGGTTTCTTACTTTTGATTTTTGTCTGATGCTATTAAAATGGTTCTTTAAAGATGAAATCCTTCCTGTGCTTGTTTGGGAAGGAAAAGGGTATGAGGAAAAGGTATGAGGAGCTACAGTTTAAGGGAGAAACGAGGTTGTAAAGTCTCTCTGGGTGAGTTATTCTTGCTGATGTCTCATTTGTTTTCTGTGCTATGAAGATATGTGCACAGTAAAGCAAATCACATAGTTGTGATAAGCTGTGTGGACCTGGGAGGTGCCAATTGAGGTGGCCAATGCAAAAACTTGCTTCTTCTCAGCTGATGAGGACTATTGCTGTCACCTGAGGAGGGAGTGAGAAGGAACACCATCTCCCTTGACTACCCACATCTCTGCGAAGTGTTTGATGGGCTTTCCAATCAGGGACAAGTCATTCACCTGAGCTAGAAAAGCTTCTGGCTTAATAAGCTTCTGCTCTTTAAATTCTCACCTCAAATGCAAAGTCTAACCCCTGGGGGCTGGGTGTTCATTTATGGAATAAAGCGGTCTGCCCTAACCCCAGACTTGGTTGGGTTTTTGGGGTTTTTTTGGGGAGCATCATTCCTGTGCAGACCCTGGAACATGCTCTGCAGTTGGTATATTGTGAAGTATTAATTACCTCAGAGCCAGGCCTTGAATGTAAGGAATGGAACAGAATTAGTTTCAGACCGGTTGTGGGTTTTGTGGCTTGAAGTGTGCAGAATGACAGCACTGTATAGGTATTATTCCTATAACAGTTCAGTGTTTTAACAGCCAGGAGTATTTTTAATTTTGATGGCAGTTAGTGCTGTGAGGGGAGTGGAGCTTCTGGCTTCATTTCATTTTACGTTGTACTTGTGAAAATGTCATGTAATCCATGAGACTTCACTTTTTGCCGCCGCTCTGGATAATATTACAAGCAGAAAGGCTTTGCATCAAGGATTACAAACATGCACCTAACACGAACAATATGGGAAAAAGGGCTTAAAGTTTTTCAAGCAGGGCCGTAGATGGCTTCATTAGCTCACCTGCCTGTTTTCTGCCTTCAGAGAAGTGATCTCTTGTTTACAGAAAGGAACTGAAAGTTGAAGCCCTTGATTCCTAATTCTGATCTGCCTACAAGAAAACACTGCTAGAGGTTGCCAAGCACTGCAGTATTTATTTGAGTATGCAGAAGGGAGGCCTCCAGGGTACAGCGCTACCGAGAAGACCCTGTTGCCACTTACTGCTGCTTTCCCCAAGGATGTGCCTGTAGGTGCTGTGGGAGGGTGCTCTGCCCTGTCCGTGTCTCATACTGGGTCGCTGTGCCCACACCACTGCTGATACTTCGTGGCTGAGGCTTACCTGTAGGTTTCCTAGCCTTGGTGTGCAGTCCTCCTGGGGCTGAATGTGATGCAAAATGGGACACCTTTGGTATTTTGCTCCTTCGCGGTCTTGAGCAGGTCAGTTATTTCAACCTATCCTCAAATCACAGAATGGTAGAGTGGTTGGAGTTGGAAGGGACCTTAAAGATCATCAGTTCCAGCCCCCCTATGCCTATGGTTTTCTTTCACTATTTTTTGCTGAAATACTCATTTGTTTGCACAGTTTGAATGTTCACATGAAATAATCCTCCTGACTGGACTGCAAACACCATCCACCTGACAAATCTGTCAGGCATTCAGAAGCAGCAATTACAGAAGAATCCTGTAACAGTGCACTCTGGAGGAGGTGATACTGAATTATCCAGGCTGAAAAGGCAACCTGTGAACAAAAGTCTCTAAGTTTGGACTGCAAAGGGAAGACATGCCCTTTCCTTGGATGGATTTGGTCACTTGGATCTAATTGGATGGCTGACTAGACTATTGCAGTCCCCTTCTATTCTCATTTCAGATATATTGAGATCACTGGGAACAGTAGCATCTACCTACGTGTAAAATGGATATTCTGACAGTTTTTCTAAGATGCTCTTCCTGGAAATCCATCTGGTTTTGGAGCAAGTAGCTCGCAGTGCTGACAGATCCTAACCTGAGCTTAGTTGTTTACTGGGCATTGTTGTCTCTCTATCAGCAGGAAACTACTTGAGAATGTTTTTCTGTTTCTACATGGCTTTGCAATCACTTATCATCTTCCTTTTTTTCGCTTGCAAATGTTCTAGCATAACTTCCCAAAGGAACTGCTGTTTGATGTGCAGTCCCCATGTTTTCAGTTTCATTTCTTTTTGTACATATCTTTTCCAGACTGCAAACAGCATTTTGACAGGTGATGAAAGGTTTGTGAGAGAGGATCTAGCCCTATGCCTCTCTACCTGAAGCTGATGCCATCTGTATCTAAAGTATTCCCAGTGTATTTTTTTAACCCATTCTTCAAAATTTCCTGGGATGGAGACCTCACACTCCCCTAGACAAGCTGTTCCAGTGCTTACTGACAGGAAACTTGTCAACAGCTCACTGAAGTCTTCGTTGCCATATGCAAGGCAGTTATCAGTTTTACTGTTCACAGTCAATATGAAGCATGTCTTTGTGCCCTGAAACTGTCTTGTGCTCTCTCTGTTACCTTCTTACCTCCCTGATGAACTGGATTTACAGAAATTTTAAGAAGTGCAAAACAAGACAGAGACGACTCAGCAAGGATGTGAAAGGGTGATGAGGTCCTGAATGACCTGGTCCAGGTGCTGCAGCAACTTTATTTGAAGGAAAATATGTTGCACGGAAGCTGTCTTGTAGGCCAGGACTTAAAAACATGGTAGCCAGCCTCGAGGTCCTGGCTGGAAGATCTTCTTACAAAAGGAACTGGAAGCTACAGGAGAGTGAGGTCTACTTTAATAGTTCTCCTTCCATGAGAAGGCAAAGCTCTGCGGGAAGAGATGATCTTGAGACGATGCAAAGGGCCGAATGGAAAAACGTTGGAAAAGATGTCATGGGGATCTTTGTCATGCTCTTGCTGAATAAACTATGTATGTTTAAAAATCCCTTTTCAGAAGGTATTTTCTGGTTTTTGTTATGTTATCAAACATGGGAGGAGTGAACCAGAGTCCCTGGCTTTGGGGGAAGTCTTGAAGATGTGTGTTACCTACAAGAGGTTTCACATATCCAGTGCTAGTTTCAGGCTCTTGGTAATGCAATCCCCTTTCAGTAGGATTTGAGGCCAAGGAATCGGGAATGTACTTAAGAATTCACATTTTGGACTTAGCACATACAGCTGTTCCTCAGGAGCCAAGTGTAGGTAGGACTCCAAAGTCAGGGTCTTAGGAAGGTCCCACTTTTAGCTCTGTAGTGTTGTAGTGGGCAGTACAGTCTTGCTCATGGAATTCCTCAGCATGGAGTCATAGCAGACCGTGCAAGCCTGGTGGTAAGATCAATATCTGCATGACTGTAACTTAGCCTTTTTAATTTTATATTTTTTTTGTCTTGGTAGACGAGAGGAAAAAAGACTCCCTAATGGAACTGGGAATTGAGTTTGAAACTCCAGCAGAAAGGGCCTTTGTTAAATAGAGTGGATGCATTTGAATAATGGTGCAAATCCAGTAGGAAGATGCAGCCTGTATCTGAGTTTGAAAGAATGTTGCTGTTAATTGTCTTTAGTTCTAAATGTATACAATATTTTAAATTTTTTTTAAACTTGGTTCTTCTATACTAATATTAACTGACTGTTTTCAGTGTTGGGTGTGGTTGTGGGCCAGAGCACGGATCTGAGCACAATGTGGGGATGTGCCTAGCAATTGCAGGTCATCCCTCTAATGCTGGAGCCAAGAATTCACTCTTTTCTGTTTCCTGTTTCATTCTTCCTTAAGTCTTGCTGATTCTTCCTCTTGTACCAGGGAAGTCTTATGTCTAAAGAAACCAAAAAGATTCCCTTCAATGTGACCTTGGTTGCCTGAAGTTGAGTTGATCTCCACCCCTTCCACCTATCCATCATTAGTTTGCAAGCTGGACAAAGATGCCTTTGCTTCCAGCTTGCCTTTCTCCTTTTTTTCAGATCCCATTCAGAGGTTCCTTTTGGCGAGTCCCACCAATTTTGGTCAGGTGCACAGAGTGAATGCTCTTTGTGGATCCTAGCCAGAAGTCTCCCCTGGTTGTGGAGCTCTGCAGTAGCACTCCCCAATGCACTTGCCTTGGGAGAAGGTGAATGGCTCTTTGTTATTCATGTGGTGGCTGCAGGGTCTGGATGTGTTCCTGCACTGCGGGTGAAGGAGCCTTCTGAAACATAGGTAGAATTGTTGGGGAGAAGGAGGAAAAGAAACTGAGAGCTTACTCTCAGGGTTCCTCATGCCCTGCCTGTTTCTGAGCTTTGGACTGTAACCTTTCTCCTGTATATTGAAAGGGTTAATTGCTGTTTTCTGAGCAGGCACATCTGAAAGAAGCAGTGCAGAAGGAAAACTTGCACTCCTTTCTCTCCTCCTTCACAGTGCATTTTATTTCTGGATGTTGAAATGCTCTGCTATACCAGCGAGGTTTCCCAGAAGATTTTAGACCATGAGAGATGGTCTCGTTATGTTACATTAACTTTACATTATCTTCTTTGAAGCTTTCTGACTCTTTTTTCCCCTTAGTTTTAGGATGTGGTTTGCACTGATCATGAATAGGTAGATCTGGTGTGCTGAAGAACCTGAGAACCTAGTACTGAACTTGTGAGGGGTTAGCATGATTTCCTGCAAAATTTTGTCAAAGTGGTGACTTCTGCTGCAGTGCTTTCCTGTGTTGCTCTTTTGGCCCTTTGATCCAGAGCAGTATCCACTTCAAAAGCTGAAGTTAAAGAAATGTGAGTCTTTTGACTACAGTCAAACATAGACACCTGCAGACATGATTTTATTGAAAGCACCGAGTCCACCTAGCTCGTGTTGATGTAGAAGAAAGTAGCTGCTGGTTGGTATCTGCTGAAGCAGCTCTTTTTTTTTTTTTTTTTTTTTCACTTTTTCAAGTCTAACCTCTGAGGTCTGTTTGCTTTGACTCAAAGGCTTCAGAGGTGTTGAAGAAAACCTAGAGCTTCTACGAATCCTTTCTAATTTTAACTCTCATGCCACGACAGTTGATGTTTTAATATTAGCCAAATTTTGGATTCCTCTTAATGGCTTTACTGGGAAAGAAAAGGGACACACCCTACCCAACTCCCAAATTAAGCTTGATCACCCATCCTAGGAAATAAAGAGCTTGGACAGAAAGTGCCAGTAATTCAGATGCAAGAGTAGAAGCTACCTAGGCATCTTACGTTTTTTGTGGGATTTTTTTTTCGTTTTTATATTCTGAAAAAAAACCCTGTTTTGCAAAGATACTGAAGTGAGATTAGAGCAGTAGCATACGTGACTTGCATGAAGGTTTGTTTCTCCTTTGTACTGTACCTACAGTGCACCTACGGGATGCCTAAGCACCCTGGAGATACTGGATATTCTGTCTGCCTGCATTACAAAACATGGTCTGGATGAGAAGCCTTGTTAAGACCAAGGAGAAAGCATAATAATCTGTCAGGTAAATAGTGGGTAGTTGGCTTCTTTGTTTGGTTGGTTTTTGGTTTGTTTTATTTTTTTTTCCAAACACAAGCAGGTTGTGGAGTAGAGAAAAAAAATCTTTTCCCTTTTGGTGCCTCCAGCCACCACCAGGCTGTGGCAAAGCTGAATGGTGCTGGCAAAGGTGAATGATGCTTGAGCTCTGCAGTTTTCAGGTTTTCATACCTACAAGTAGAAAATTTTGCATGAAAGAAAAGAGGTGAAGTGGGGTGAAGGTTCAGCTCCTGTGATGGGTGTGCAAGGTGGGGAAAATATATCCAAGCCATAACAAAAATCCTCCTAACTGCAAAGTTGTGAATACCTGTAGCTCTGCTGGTACTTGCTCCCGGTTTATCACCATCTTGTCTTCCGTGTTATCTTTGCAAACCAAGGTAGAAACCATGTGCTTTCTGACAATCCTTGATATGCATCACCTATTGCCAGTTGTTCACAAAATAGTAAGGCTAGATGATGCCTGCTTTGGTTTTGCTGTGGTTTCTGCTGAGCAAGTACCTTCTTCAGCAATACAGCCATGCTGTTGTACTTGTTCTGCCAGGTGGGTGAAAGAACCTTCAGGGATTCCCACTGTTTCTTCTCTCTCTCTGTCTCATGAGTTTGTCAAGGGTCTGCCCCGTTGGCGCAGCACGTGAAACTGCTCTTGTCTCAGAGGCTGAGGGCTTCAAAAATACACAAAGCTCAGCTCGTGGTGTTTTCTTCCCTTTCTTTTTCTCATGTAATAAAAGTGTGTGTTTTTTCATGTAAGTATAATGGTACTGAGTTTGAGTAAGGTCCATCTAGCCCTGTGTCCTCGTGTCAAGGTTAGCATACCTCATTGTCTCTTTCTGAGTTTCAGCACCTGAAACTTTCAGGTGAAGTCTTTTCTTATTAACTTGAGCTGGAATTTCAGTGCTTTTAAAGTCTTTTCAGTAGAAGAGACTCATCTTTGACAGCTGAATCAGCTGCTTGTTCACCATGACTCAGTTTGCAAAAAAACTCCAAACCCCTAACCCCTAAAGCCTCCTGCTCTGCAATTTGATCATATTTACAGCAGCTGAGATTATTTAAAAGCATCAGTTCTCATTAAGAAACCTGGGTCTGTGCTCCATAGTATATTTTGATTCTGAGGTCACTCCTTTATTGTAAGGCTCTATGCTTTATGATGTGAAAATGTGAGGCTGGTTTGGCTTGGAAAGAATGTTCCTATTCTTATGAATTACTTAGGTTTTTCCTGCTACCTGTTTTAGTGTGTTCATGCAAATTGGTGAAAGCCCCTGCTGATTACAAATGTCAAAATGTGAAGTAAATCAGGCAAGCAAGTGTAAAAGGGCTGGGGGTTTTGTCTGCAAACCCTCATGATTCAGGACAACAACCCATTGACTGAGAAATGTTAGGAAGAAATTGCTCAAAACCAAAGGCGCTTTTTTTTTTTTTTTTCAGAATATAATGCATTATGAAGTTATTTTCATCTTCTGTGGAAGGAGATGAACCTTTTTGGGCTATGAGTGAAAGACTATGCGTGGTTCTTGATGTCTTGAGACAAGGCAAGAAATTTAGCAATGAATACACACAATTTTGTCTCCCTAACAATACTTAGTTTCATTGTAGTACTTTTCATCTGCAAAATGCCTTGTTTTACAAAGGAGGGCAGAGTCTTGATCTCCAGATGCAAGAGGTGAATGGACCAAGATTCCTGCCAAGGCTGAAACCAGCACTTTAAAAATAGACCTTTTTTTTTTCCTTCTTTCTTTTTTTTTCAGGGAGAATTAAAGGATACAGGTACTACAGTCTCTTTGGAGCATATCAACTCGGGTTGTGAGGTAGCAATGTACACGCTTCCGTCTGGTTGAAGTCTGATAAGGAAGCCAGTGCACACAGTGCAAGTCATCCAGTGAACTGCAGGTAATAAAACATCACTTTTTTCCCGAAACACAAGCACTGTCTGCATGAAGAAGACCTGGGGCAGTTGCTTTCTACCCCTGTGGGCTGCAGGGCACATCTGGCTGGTGGGTCTCTACAAGGTCTCATGAACCTGGTCCTCAGCCACTGCTAGTGTTGGAGTAGACACATCCAGTTTCTGCCATGCAGTGAGCAGACAGACTTTGGCTGTGAAGGATCTTACTGTTTTTTTTTTTTTTTTTCTCCCCACTGTTTGTTTTTGTCAAAGTGGTAACTTTGCAGGATCTTGTGGCCTCAGGTCTAGAAAACACATGGCAGATTTTGCTAGGAGGTGTCACTAAAATAGCCACTGATACTAGCTGCCTATTCTGTATGGGCAGTTAACATTTCTAGAGCTCTTTTTACGTTTTTCCTGGAATCTGGAAGCCTATCCATTCCCAGTGGTTAATGTTGGCATTAATTATGTTCGTTAATTGGGCATATGCCCTCCTGAAAATCCAGATCACATTCAATCCTATCATATTATGACTGAGGTTTTTTATTGCAAATTACCTTGTAGAAAAGGTGAACTTTTTTTTCTGTTTATGAACCCTTTGTAGGGAAATGTACTAGTTACCCTGCATCTGTACAATTTAAAAAAAACAACCAACCAACACTGTCCATCCCCCCCCAAGAAAAGCACGCAAAGAAAATTTCTGCAGAATCTTGGATATCTAATGCTGACCTTTGCTTTTTCAGTGACACAAATTGTTAAATAGTTATCACGTAAGAGTTGACCTTTCATAAAGGCTAATTTGAGGCTTGATTGTTTAAATTTTATTCACATAGTCCCATTTTGATAGAGTATATAAAGAACTGTATTTTTTTTTTACACTACAGAAGTTTATTTGCCAGGCAAATTCTCATGAATTCTCAACTGAGTAGATTTGGAAAAAAAAAAAGAAAAAAGACAACAAAACCCCTCTTTTCTGTCTGGTAGTCTTCTACAATAACATTGATCAGTTTACTGACATTTTGCTTCAAATGCTAGCTTTTTTCTAAGTTATGGCACATCCCTGTGGGTATGTGGAATAAGCTACTGGTAGAGCAATGCGATAGATTTATTCAATGAAGTTGTTAACAAAAAACATTTAAAGGAAGAAAAATTCATGAGTTCTCTCTTCAATTTTTGGTTACAGGAGGACTTCTGAAATTGTTTCCCCCATCAGAATAAAGATTTAATAAGAATTCAGGGCAGAAATATTGAAATATTTTATTTCAAAGGCTGAGCTTACTATAAAGCAGAGACTGAAACAAGATGCAACCAACAGCTCTGGGTTATGCAACCCAAATGCAACCACCACCAAAAATCTGTTCTCTTCCATATTCAGATTTTCATGAAGATGACTCTTCAAATGCCAAATCTTTTGCCAGTGCAGTGACCAGGCAGACACCATGAGCTTAAGCTGGAGAGGAAATGGATGGATTTGCTCCCAACTCTGTGTGACTGTGGGAGAGGAGGCTGTGGTGAAAAAACCCAGGAGCAGCTGGGAGCCAGCCTCCCCATGGGGGTTTTGGGGGTTCCCTCATATTTCTGAGGAAGGGAAGTGATTACTGACCTGCGTTATGCAAGGATGGGTAGGTGAAGCAGAACTGAGGAGAAAACGGCCTAAATCCAAACTTCCTTTTTCATTCCTTTGGAAAGTCTTCAGCCCATTCTCTGCAGCATGGCAGGTTTTTGTGTGATGCCTCGTTCTATGGGTTTCACTCTTCTAGAGAGGGTAAACAAGATTTTTTGGTAGCAAGGGGAGATCCTGTGCCCTGCAGTTTCTCTGTTCTGTTTCTCTGTGGGGACTGCAGACAATGTTGTTCCTTGCCATCACCCAGCCTTGTTTTCTTTCCATTCCTGCCGCTTATGAATGAACAACAAGGGCACAAGCAACAGGAAAATCCATCCTTCTCTTTCTTTTCTCCGTGCTTTTTACACCTTTCCTACATACTTTGGTAGCAGGAAAGACAAGTCAGTCTGCGGTCATGGTCTTAATTGTGGTCAAATTTCAGTTTACCAGTTATGAGCAAGTACAGAGATCTGTTGTGGTCTTTTTTCACTTTGATTAAGATACTTTTGTATTTTTGTATCACTGTGAGCTGCTCCTGCTCTTTCTATTTGTGTGTGATGGTGACAGGTTGAAAGTCAGAGAGAAGACTCTCTCTGCATTCTGTCATCTGCCCAAACCACTATATTTCTGTGGAAATATTTCCAAGAGCACAAAGTCCTCATGCATCCAATCACTGCCCTAGGTACAAAAGTCTCTTTCTCAACTTGGCTGCTTGGAGCTTCTGGGAAAATGCTGATCAAACGCCGCTGGCCTCTCTTGAACAAAAGAGTGGATCTGGTAACATCAACCTTTGTTCTGTCTTTGTTGTCTCACAGGTTGCTAGCAGCACCCAGACTACCTTTTATGAGGGTTTCATATCTGTGGAAACAGATCAGGTTCTTGCAGATGAGATTCTTGATTACTTGCTATAGTTGTCGAAAGCCAAAGCAAGGAAACAAACACCTTCTTGGAATTTTAAAAAATGTTTGGTGCCTTGGTGGTTTTTATTTTTGCAACACCTGAAATCATAACAAGCTTGCAGAGTGAAATTACTGAGCTACTGAGTACTGAGCTACTGAGCTGTTACTCTAAAACAAGAAAATAAACTTCAGAGAAACTTCAGCCTTTCCAAGATGGCTTGAAACTAAAAAAAAAAAGAAGAGCCAAACAAAGAACCAACACAAGAACTAAAGGAGTATGATGCACTGATCAATCACGTGTTTGGGCTGCATTTGTACAGAAGATGAATTTGTTTCTTTTTTGGTCACCTGCAAACAGGAATCCTGGCTCTCTGGTGTTTTAACACACATAACACCCTCTATTACCTGTGCCAGTGAAGAGCACCTTTTATTGGAAGATGACAGTAGCTGGTCATCCAGTTGCCTCAAGGTATCCTTCACAATAACCTGTGCTGGTCCTCACAGAACCTGGATCCAGACGGAGATTTTCCTGGCTGGGCCATTTCAGGTTTGACTACCAGAAAGGGCACAGTGTGGGCGGCTCTTACCTGGAGTTCCCCTCATCAAGCTAAAATGCAAATCCTCCCCAAGGAGAGCTAGGAGGCCCTGGAGATTCTATCAAAAATGTGTATTGTGCCCATAATGTCTGAGGTCCCACCCTGTGCCTCAGTTCCCCTAGCTATAAGACAGCAACTTCTTAAAAAATAAGGTCAAGTGGCCAGTGGTGCAGAAGAGAAGACATTGATTAGTCTTTTCAGTAGAGAGATCATCTGCTACTGTTTCTGAGAGTTCAAAGGAGGATCAGAAATAAATTAAGACAAAAGCCTGAGCGTGGCCTGTGAGCAGTCCTCTTTTGAGCTGAGGGTGTGAGGGATATGTGGAGGGGTATCTTCTGCCAAGGGCAAGAGAACAGCAGCACTGCTCAGTCATGCCAGTGCTCCATCAAGGAGCTGGCAGAGAACTTGGACTTTGCTGGTCTGTAACAAAGGGCTTTTCTGCTTTTGAGCCTCATTTCTGTGGGAAGTGTCTTTGACTTAACAACTATCATATAAGATGTGTGTTTGTTGATTTTTTTTCTGGTGGATGTTGCTGCTGAATGACTGTGAAAAAGAAAATCATCCTGGAAGCGTCTAACTTGGTGTCTCCACATTGATAGTTCCTGCTCCCATAGGAGTGATGCCTCCATGACTGCCAGTGGCACCTGTATACATCATTGCTGTGTGACAGTAAGGTGACTGCAGATACAACCAGTACTACATTGCCTTTGAATGGTTTTACCAGTTATGCAAATGCTAGAAGTCCCACCTCAGTTATACTGACCATTCATTTTCAGTCTCCTACATTAAAGGCTTCTTTTATGCCTTGAGTAGCAAAGTCCTCGTGAGAGCACCATTTTAATGATCATTTTGATTGACATTACTAAGTGGCTCTTGATTTCTAACTGTAGGAATGGGTGATCCAAACCTGACCAACAGGGCGTTGGATCCCATCTGCATCAGGCTCAGTATAAAAGCTGAGGGACCAAAGGCTCAGCCTCTTTCTTCAGTGGCTGATGTCTGAGGAGGACCCTGTCTGTTCATCTGCCTTTGATGCCAATCCATGCATTCCTGAACCCCATCTCCGAGCTCAGCTCCCGTCCATCCCATTTGCTGAGTCCAGTCAGGGACTTTCCCAGCACCTGCTGGTGATATGATTGTCATCCTGGGAGATCAATGTTGTTTTGTATATATTGTATATATTTCATTATTTTATTATTGGTATCTTTATCTTTTTGTTATTTTCTTATTAATATTTCATTAAAGCAGTGTAGTTTCTTTTAAACTCTTAAGTTTCTCTTTCTCTCATTCTTCTTGCACTTGGGATAGAAGTTAGAGAGCATTTATTGTTCGTTTTAATGGCCATCCCAGCTCAAACCAAAACAATGAGGTTGGTTTCCGGCTGTGTTACGAGAAAGATGTTGTATAAAACTGGAAACTACTAAGAGCTCGTGGAGGAAAACATATAAGTGTATGTCCCTGCTGGTGTTTTTAGGCTGGAAGCATCCTGGTGACAGAGAAGCACTGTGGTGCACGTTGAATCAAAAGGGATGAAGCTGTCTTCCAGAGTCAAAGATTAGTATGTTCAGCTTTATGTGTAGGGAGTGACTGTGGTGGCCTAAGTGCCATATGAAAACAAAGTAACCACCTACTTTTAACTTTTTAATCTTTATTTATATTTAATATAATTAAGCTGATTTTTTTTTTCCCTAGTCTACCTTTCTGTGGTGGCTTAGTGCTACTGAAGAGAGGACGCAGGCTGGCCTTCCGAGGAACCCCAATGCAGAAATGTGGGTGTAGGAATGAGTCAGCTTTGCTTCACTCACACATGTCTATCCATTCTCTTTTAGGGTTCGATAGGGCTGTACATACCATCGTTGGAAACTCTCGTTCAGCTGAAATGACGCCTTTGGTCAACTGACATTTTGAAAATCCTTTCTTTATTTTTGACTGTATTGATACTACCATCTCATCCTTTCTCATCAGCAGATTTCAAAGTCCTCTCTCAAGAGGAGTGGCATTATCCACTGTAGCTGAGTGCATGGGGGAGGAAGATTCATTCCAGGTGACAGACGGGACAAAACCTCCCACTTTTGGTGAGCTCCAGTCCCAGCACCTGGATTCCTGAGCCCATCACTTAAAGGTGAGCTCCATCTTGCACCCAATTCAGCAAACTTGCTCAGAGCACAAGCTCCAGCTCAGGTGCTCATCCAGCCTGCGCATTGAGTAGATTATTACTGGGAGGACTGGAAGAGATTATTTGGGCAGAGAAACAAGGACAACGTTCGCCTGTGGGGAGCTCTGGCTGCACCAGGCACCCTGTGCACCAAAGGCACGTGTGTGCAGGCTGTGGGGCACAAAGCCGAGCAGTGATGTGAAGCACGTTTGAGTTTTGTGTGGAAGAGGGGCTTTACACCATCTCTGTTTATGGCAACACCGCACAGCTGCTGCGTGCGGCCTGTTGGTTCCACACATGAGCAGATTTGTCATCCTCCCCCACTGCAGGGTGTGTGCCCAGAGCCGGACCAGTCTGTGAGCTGATAGCCATCCTGGTGTCATTCTTCAACACTGCTTGTAGCCCTGGATCTCTCCCATCTCACAGTTGTCAAGAATCGAGAGCCTATGGCTTGCTTTTTTGCTTTGCTGACCATCATTTTTGCCAGGCCAGCACAGGCAGCCCTTCCCCAGGCCGGGAAAGCAAGGTTACTCAAAAGGATGTGTTTATTTAGGGCCACAAGGATGATCAGAGGGATGGAGCACTCCTTCTATGAAGACAGGCTGAGAGAGTTGGGGTTGTTCAGCCTGGAGAAGAGAAGGCTCCAGGGAGACCTTATAACACCCTATCAACATCTGAAGGGGCTACAGGAGAGCTGGGGAGGAACTCTTTACGAGGAAGTGCAGTGACAGGACAAGGGGCAACTGTTTTAAACTGGAAAAGGGGAGATTTAAATTAGACACAAGAAAGAAATTCTTTGCTGTAAGGGTGGTGAGGCACTGGAACAGGTGAGAAGCTGTGGCTGCCCCATCCCTGGAGGGGTTCAAGGCCAGGCTGGATGGGGCTTGGAGCAACCTGGTCTGGTGGGAGGTGTCCCTGCCCAGGGCAGGGGGTTGGAACTCTATGATCTTTAAGGTGCCTTCCAACTCTAACCATGCTATGATTCTATTCTCACTGACTAGAAGGATTGGAGAGTAGGAGCAAGAAAATTAAAAATAACTGTGGTGCACTGTCTGGATCCCAGGTCAGTCTGTGCCCTTGAGGGATGGATACTCAGCGCTTCCCAGTGCCTGCGCCGTCAGTGTCACCTCTGTGAGGACAATGTGCCATGCTGGCTTGGGAGTGGCATGTTGTTGGGTTCAGTTGACATCTGTGAGACTTTGAAGCACCTGATGCTTGCAGTTTGCCTTCTTTTTCAAAACAAGGTGATGGATGGCTTAACCCACCCCTTGCAGCGTTTTTTCCCAACTGATTTACTCAGTGGCTTGTAGGGATCTGAGTAGTAAAAAATGTATAGTCTTTTTCTTGGGAAGAAAGGCACTTTCTTACTACACGTCATGTCTTCTACAGCTATTCTCATTATTTGCATTAATGCAGATCCTTGCCTGTTGGCCTCAGCAAACTGCTAATGGCAATGCATTCCTGAAGTTAATTATGGTGGATACTGTGTGTGTGAGTATTTCAGCGTGCTTCATTTTTTGTTTTCAGCCTTATATCACGAGAGAGGTCACATAGAGGTGAGCTTCTACTTACGCTTCTTATTTAGGGTGATGAGAACAATGGCACTACAATATTTTTACCTTTCTTCTTCAGCCCTTTCCTGATGCATTTTAATGTCGTGTCTGCTCTTTGCAGCTGTGAATGAGCAGCTGCTTTGTTGCTGAGCCTAAAAAATTGTTTTCCTGCTGAATGGTTGTCATCCAGCAAAAAGACATACCAGAAATATCTTCCAATACGTGTTTTTCAAATCTTACTTCATCTGCTACCACATTACTGATTATTGCCTCTTTTTAAAATTATTTTTGTGCCAAAATCTAAACGTTACTGTGTGAATTTCCTTCCTGTTCCAGATCTGTGATCAATATCATGTAGATCTGTGAGCAGCTACTGGGGCATCACACTCTTCATATTTTGCTGTTATCAAATGCTAGGATTCTTCGTGTGGTTTCTAAGACCATTTCCACACAACACTCTGGTTTTACTTTCTTTTGTTTAGCCAGATATGTCTCCAATGAATGAAAACTGAGAATTGGGGTTAGGTGCTTTAGAAACAAAGAACATTCTCTTTTTAAAAGATATATTTTGAATCAAGATACTTCGAACTTATTCACGCGTGCTGGAAAATAAATGATTTAAAACGCTTTTATTAAAAAATATTTAAAACTTTTTCTATGTTAATTGAAGTACAGAATTGCTATTCTGAATTACAGTAATAAAGTAATTCAAAATGCCTATATATACACCTACGCATAGGCTTAGGTGGCAACTTGGAAACCTGAGACAAAACGTGTCTATAATACAATGTAATGCATTTGCTTTTCATCTTTGTGCACATAAAGGATGTATTTTGTGTCCTTTTTCTTAATGACATGGAGTGTACCCCCTCCCCGAGATGAAGCATTGAACAGTAGCAGGTACTGTTAATATCTTGCTAAAAATCAGAGCCAACAAGTTCTACACAGACCAACTGTAGAATAAAAAAAAAAAAAGAAAAAGAAGTGGCAATAACCATCCTTCTTGAATAAATGAATATGTTTTCCAAATGCAGGTGCTGAGGACAAGCAGCTGTCTCTCCTCTGTCCCTCCACGCAGGGCACCCTCTGTCTTGATGCTGGTGGAAGAAGCAGCAACGTGGCACAGTGCTTTGCAGAGAACCGAGGCTGCTGTTCTGTCTGAGCAGTGATTTATAATCGCAGCAGATAAAACCTGCGTGTCCATCTCCCATGTTTCACATCTAGGACACCTTCTGTCATATTATTCAGAAAATCTAGTTGTAAGTAAGCCTAAGTAAGTAATTAGCTGGCACTAGATTACCGTTAAATGCACGTGCATTTGCTTAGCTTTTCAAAGTTCCTGCTTTTGTCAGTTTGCTTGCCTGTGAGTTCAGTGGTTGGTCTGAAAGACATTACAGAGCATCTTGGTCCCCTGTAGATTGTGTGTGGAATGAACTGGTGGATTCACTGTGGTAAGTGATGTGAACTCCACACCACTTGCAAATATGGCCAGGTAATCGCCAGTTCTTAAAGAGCATCTTCACGTACTTCTTAAATTTTTCCCCCATGAAGAAGTAGATGACTGGGTTGAGACAACAGTGAAAAAGACCGAGGATTTCTGTTACCTGGGTAGCATAGTCCAGACTCCTGCTCACTTGACAGTCTCTAATGAATCCCATCATTTCCAGCAGTTGTAGGAAAATGACAATGTTGTAAGGGGTCCAAAAGAAGAAAAACACGATCATGACAGCAAAGATCATCCTCACAGCCTTATTCTTTTTCTCATTTCTACAGTGAGCTAATGTTTTAATGATCATGGAGTAGCAAAATGTCATTACTATAGAAGGCATTAGGAGCCCTAAAATGTTGATTTCCAAAGTGGAAAAAAGTCTCCACGTCGTGAAATTGCTTGGATATATTGGCTTGCAGGTTGTATAATTATGTTCCTTAAAAGATTCTCTAAATACAAGTTCTGGAACTGAGGCTGAAAGAGATATTAGCCAGACAACAAGGCTAGTGATCAAGCCATGGAAGGCAGTCCTTGCTTTCAAGGAAAACACTGCACGAACAATTGCCAGGTATCTGTCTATGCTCATAAGCATGATAAAAAATATCCCGCTATAAAACCCAACCAGGTAGATCCATGAAATGATTTTACACCAGGGAGTTCCGAAAACCCATTGGTCTATTGTGAAATAAGACCAGAAAGGCAAGGATATAACAAAGAGCAGATCCGAGATGGCGAGGTTTAGAAGGTACACATCAGTCATGCTCTTCAGCCTCTTGTATTTGAAGAGGACCACAATGACCAGAATGTTTCCCATGAGCCCCACCAGGAATACTAGGGTGTACAGGATGGGTAGGAAGGAGGCTGCAAACCTCTTGACACTTTCCTTACTGCATGGCTTTGGAGCGTCGTTATAATTCTCATAATAGTCATAGAAGGTTGAGATTTCAACTTCAGAGGACTCTGTACTTGAAGAAATCATGTTTGGTTTTTTCCCCCCAGTTCCTGAGAAGAAAAGAACATTAAAATGTCAGTGACTTTCAGCCTGTAAAGACTGTGTGGTTACTCCACAAGCCTGAATCACTAGCAATGAGTAACTTGCACTTCTTGTTACAGGTTTTTCAAATGCTTCTTAAGCATTATGGGATGCATAGGCACACTTGCTAACTATCTTTAACATGCACCGTGCAACTTGGGTGTCAAGCACAGAAAAGGCTGTTCAAATGGTGGAAAGGAAAGCAAATTAGGAATGAAAGATACAGACCACAAACATCAAATCAGAGAGGGATAATTCCTGTGTGGAATAAAGCAAAAAGCAAAGCCACTATTCATAGCAGTTCAGGATTTCACCCACATTTCTGGTCAGGCAAACATCACTGTAAGAAGCCAGTAATAAAAATACATCTTCTACCTTCTTCTTCCTTCTAATAAAATTACAGTTACTGAAAGCTGACATGAGTTTTCAGTTAAGTGTTGTCTTCAGTGGCTAAATGAATAACAGGAATTTGTTGGTTTTGTATGTATTTTCTTTTGTAATAGGCAGAGACAGAGTTTTAATTGACGTTACTCCGAGGTAAGTAACTTACACAAAATTTGAATATATTGCTGATGTGTGTTTATATCACACCAAGTGCCATTTTTTTTTTTTTTTACCCTAACATACCAGAATTTTTCTAAGCCTATTTTTTCCCATTTGTCTTTATTTTTATGAATGGTAAGCAGAAGAAAAACGAGTATCATTGCTTTCTTTGTCTTTGCAATGTATGTTGCTGCTAGGTAACAAGAAACATTAACTATCATTAACCTGACCTGTACTGTGTATAGTCCCAGACTTGACACCTCTCCAGCCCACAGTTCTGTTCCATTACACACAGAGAGGAATTTAATCAGAATTACAGGTCATAGGAACGAAACTGTCTGACACCAGTGGTCTAGAGGTGACAGCTTTGCAACACCTGCACTACACATACCTGAATCTAACCTAGGTTCAGCATAATATTTCAAACTTAAATACTTAAGTATTTAAAACCAAAAACATACGCTCACATAATGCACATACAGCCACTTCTGATGATGCAGAATTTCTTAAAACCACTTAAAAATTACCTGAACAGCAACAAAAGGTAAATGAAAAAGCATTACAGTCATACACATGATGAGTGTACACGACACACAACTGTTTCAGCAACTGCATTTTGTGGATTTTACCTTTTTTCCCCTTTTTTTCTCAGATGATGTGAAGAAGCTTCTTTGCTCTAAGGGTGTAGAATCACTTGTCTCTCACCAGGTAGCTCTGTCGGGGAGGTGCTGCCTACACAGCAATATCCAGCAGCTGCACAAACCAGATGTCACAAGGTAGCTGTGTCTCTCAACGGAAACTTCGTACTTCCTTACAGATTGTATCATAAGTGGTTCTCTCCTCAGTGCTCATCAGAGATGATCCTTTAAAGTCAGAAATAAAATCAAAGACATAATGTGTAGGAAATGCAAAGTTTCCACTGACAGCCTGATTACTGAGTTAAAGCAGCTTCATCTGACCCAGTAATCATTAAAAGTAGATGCCAGTAAGCAGCTCTTATTCAACAGAAACCTTGTTATTTTTATAGGCTGTAAAATGCATCTTAATCTCAGAAAAAAATAATCTAAGGGTCATCTGTAATGAGTGAAGAGGAGGGAGGCACTTGGTGGGAGTGTATGAGGTGTACTTCTAAGTCCCTTTCTGCTAGATAACTAATTTTGCAACTTATAGTATATAATTGTAGAAAAAAAGAGCAGTATAGATTTAGCGTTGGGAAGGCTCCTTTTATTCATTGCTCTTTGATCTTCCAAGCTCCTACTTACCTTGCTAAGAAAGGAAACGAAGACATGTTAATTCACCCTACCTTTTTGCTTGATGTCTCCCGTAGTGGGTTTTCTGTGCAGCAAATCTACCTCCTACCACTGACTACAGACAGTAGTAGTGGTCAAAATATCAAACGAGAAGTAGAATGCTTACATGTGTGTGTGGTGTAAGGGCAGAGCCTGCGGAGGTTTACCATGGGTTTTTGTCACAGCAGGAAGCTCAGCAGCTTCTATTAATTTCTCCCAAGAGCGTGGTGGGTCCAATCTGTCTTTTGGGGGACCCTGGGACGGGAGAAGAGAGCACAGAGGACCACGTGCTATCCAAATGGGGTGGGTTTGAATCCTGCCAGCAGAACAGCTGTGCTAGCAGCTGGCAAGTGCTGCTCTCCTCTATGTCCTAGAAGAGACTAGCCAAACAGAAGTAAAAGGCATTTCTCCACAGGAGAGGCTGCTTGCTTGCTCGCAGGAGACATTGAAGAGTCACTGACTGACAGAAGCAGAAACAAGAAAGATACAGGAGGTGGTTGGGAGGGTAGGAAGGATCATAGATCTCACTCCAGGAGAAATGAGATTTCTTCTAGGTAGACCTTCAGTGTTATTCTATCCACAGGTATAGCTTTTCTTTCAGTTAGGCTATTTGCTATCTTGTATGCCTCTGACGTTGTTACTTTGCCCAATAACTTAGATTTGGCTAAGTGATGTGAAGCCAGCATGAGATGTCTTCATGTTTTCATGCTTCACCAGAATAAAGTACTTGTATGAGAGGTGGCTTCTTGGTCATCTTTCACAACCTGCATCTGAGGATATTCCCCTGGTGTAGGTTATTGCTCTGCAGACCATGAGTATCTTCTCTTCAGTTTGCTAGCAGTTCTTTAAACATGTGAACATCAGCTGAGCATGCAACACTGTGGTACCAGTTTCATCAGCTCTGTTCACAGAAACCCGAAGCTGTTCCTCTTGCTGTTCTTTTGCCCATGTAAGGGCCGTGTTAATCTCTTCTTTGACATGTTGTTGCCCTAGGGATGTAAGTTCAGCTCTTCACCCACAATAACAATGACAAAATCTTTCTTTAAGTAGCTGCTTTTCAGGAAAAAACACACCTCTTGCTCTGTAGGCATTGTTCTTTCTTAGTTTTGGCTTTAATGCTTTTGTCTCAATAAACAACTCTGTGTCTGCTTGCCTACCTTGTCCCACTCATTTTTTCCTACTCATCAAAGTAGGTGTCTCTTCGGAATTTCATCACTGGTGATTTTTCTTGATTTCCAGATGAAGCAGTGAACAGAACTGAATCCAGATACAATCTCTCTTCCACCCTCTCAGAATCCTTCTTGATTAAGGGATGACTCCCCATCACCCGTAACCCGTCGACTTGTCCTTAGCACACATGCCACACTTCAAATACGCTTCTCATCTCTCAGTCATAATTGATTGATTACCAAGGACCAAGTCTGCCTACAGGTACCAAGGATCTATCTGGCCAGCTCTTCCTTGGAAGAAAGACTTTGAAGTAGTGAATGCTTCTGTAGCAGCTTTCTCTACCTTCTCGCTGGTGGAAAGCTGGGCTGCTACCACTAGAGGAGCAGTGCAGTAAAGGCTTCTGTGTGTGTGGCTGTGGTGAGGTGAGGAGAAAGGGCACTATCCTGCAAAGCAGCAGTAGAATTGCTGAAGCCTGCCACACCAGGGCCTGTGAGAAAAACCGCAGAGGAAGACCAAAAGAAAAAAAACTCTGAACAAACGAGACAACACAGAAAAATGCTGGTGCAAGTGAAGGTCCTGCAATGGCTGGAAAAGAAAGAAGAGTGAAAGGGGCTAAGTATGACTGTTGTCCATAGTGGGAGAGCCTTGAAGTCCCCTTCTAACAAGATAGTGTGGGTTTTTTCTCCTCAGAGAAGAACCTGGCAGAGATCAACAAAAGGGGGATGGCAGGAGACCACGAAGTTAAAAGGAAGGACAGGAAGGATCTCAATGAGATGTAGAGGACATTGCTGTAAAAACAACAGATTAGCAGGGGAAGGGGAAAAGGAAGATGATGACTTACCTCTTTACTAGATGATAACATGTGTGCAGCTCTGACTAAATAGATCACAAGAGTGCAGAGAACTGGACCAAACCTAATTAGCCTGACTGGGAGGAGGTTAAAGTCTTACATGGGATGGGGGGATGGTGGAGGGAGACACATTAAAACCAACAGAAGGCAACTTAATAAAAGCAAAAAGCAAAACAACCCAAACCATGAAAAACTTGCTTCTTGGCAAAAGATGATTTCAGCCATTCCTATCTTTTACAGAAACTCTTGTTGTTAGCTTGCTATTTTACAGGATGCATAAGAGTCTTGCCCAAGAAAGGACTTGGAGATCAGTGAGATAAGCTAGGCTGGGAGATACCACTGATATACCACTGCACCATCTGTTCCCTCTGATATCACCATGGATAGGTGATTCAGAAGTGTTAATTAGAGAAGTCCTCATCCAGAAGAGACTGCCTCAGGAGAGATGCAGATGATAGCAACTAAAGATAGCCAACTATTGCAAAAATCAGTATTGTGACTGATTGTGCGGATCAGCACAGGATCTTGGCTGCCAAAGTCACAGTTGGGCAAACAATTGCCTTTCTCAACAAACTGTCCTCTCCATCAGGTGACCAAGCCCTTCTTGCGTCGTCAGGCCATATGCAGTTCTTCTTTTGCAATTCGTGTGAATTTGAATCGCAATTTGCAAATCTGCAGTTCCAATCCTCGCTTCTTAGCAAAGTGTTTGTGCCACCTATTCGTCATGCAGTTCTCTTCCTCATCATTTTTAATTTATTAAAAATTTCCTGTGCACGAGCGAAACTGCAGCCATCTGACAGAGAAATAAAAGCAGGAAAGTTAATTAATTTCCTAGTTTTAGAGACAACTACTGTCCATGCTGTTATCCCAGGTGATTCACTCATAATTTACAGTCTTTTTGAATGTATTAATTCCCTTGGGTTAAGACAGCTGCTTGGGTTGACAAATAAAAGATTTAAGCCCAAAATGGGTTTTCCTTGCTCAACACTCTTAAGTTGCAATTCTTCACATCTTCTTTTTTCTTTTTTTTTCTTCCAGTGGTCCTGTTCTATGCACTTTGCTGTTTGTGGAAATTCTGTGAATGGGACTGGTCACCGTTTTCCTCACCCTAATTTGCTTCCTTTCCACATGCTGTGCTTGCAAAGCTGCTATATCCAGAACTCCTCATAAAAAGAGAACCGAAACTTCAAACCTCAAACATGACAGAAACAGTCATTTTGTATGCTAAATTTTACTTAACATAAAAATCACTGATGCAAAAACCATGAGTTGTATTCTTCTTAAAGGTGAAATGACACATGAGGAGTTGTCTTTCTTCTACCCAGTGATCTATCAAATGTTCCCAAGCTTTTTCTACAGGGACATGACAAATTTGGGCTGTTTCCACTCTGAGGATATCTCAAACATGAGATATAATTTTCTCTTTTTTATATTTCCTAGACATCACCTAAACATCGCTGTTATGTCCCTGTTAAAGGCTGGTTTCTCTGAAGAAAAAAAAGAAAAAGAGAAAAAAGGCAGTGGTGAATAGCAGAGGTCTCTTCAGGCCGTTTTGTTTGATGTTTATTGTGATGAGTTTAGATACAGAGGAATGATGGCATTCTGGCATAAAGGCTTGGATTTCTGTTTGCTTTCTGGTAGTGCCCCCACATCTCAAACAGTGTAGTTGTTGGTAACCTCCAAAAGCATCATAAAAGACTGGACGGAGCCCTGGAACAGGCTGCCCAGAGAGGTGGTGGAGTCTGGAGACATTCCAAACCTGCCTGGACATGTTCCTGTGCAACCTGCTCTGGGTGGACCTGCTTTGGCAGGGGGTTGGACTAGATGATCTCCAGAGGTCCCTTCCAACCCCATGTTATTCTGTGACTGTCCTCAACACAGCAAATATCTCCACAGCCTTCCTGTCTTTCTACTCACATGGTGGTTGTAATATAATGGAAGGCAGTTAGAAAAAACAAAGAATTTGCAGAGTGTCACGAACTAAGAGTAAGTATTTGTTCTGTCTCTCAATTAGTAATCTTCTGTCTTTGCTGAGACCCAGACACTCTGCTCTCACGTGCTAAAAGCTGTTTCACTGCAAGTCCTCTTCAAAACAAGGTGTACAGCCAACCCACGTCATGTTTGGTTCACTTTAGTAACAGGGGAAAGCACTCAGGGCACTGAAATAAATCTGTGACAGCAAAAATAGCAGGTTTGCATTGGAACATCTCTCTGGTCTGTGTGATTCACAAGGTATTCTGACGTGTTTTGTGAATTGTTGGTGAAACTGCTTGTAGTTAATTTAACATTTGTAGGCTCACATTTGCGCAGTAACAAGCAGCAACTAAAAAAAAAGAAAAAAGAAGAAATTTATGTTTTTTCCAGAGTCAGGACATAGTGACTGGTTGGTTTTTTTTTGGTTTTTTTTGGGGGTTTTTTTTGTAAATGTATTTTTTGCACTCTGTACTTGTTCATCAATGACTCCAGCTGCTACACTGGTGGATCCTCCTTTACCATGGATGACTTTTAATTCTGAGAGAGTTTAACAATGCCACCTTCTGGTGGAAACGCAAGGAAAGCATCGAAGAAGAAATGGGCAGAAGAAATGATGGAGCTTAGGATGGATGCTCTGCGTGAGCAAAGGTAATTACAGGGACAGTGAGAGGTTTTGGTGACTCTAGAAATACTTGGGTCCAGGTGGTGTCTGCCTCGTGTAAAAATACGTATGCTACTGCCTATAGTTGCCTTTTCTGAATCTGATTTGATCCGTAAGCTCTGGCCAGTGCACTCAGTGTTGTCTTTGTGGTAGGTTGTATTTCGTCCATTCCTGAAACTTGAGTCACCAGGAGGATCTGGAGAGCAGAGACCAGCAATGGAGACAGAGAAGAAGGAACTGAACATGAAACCAAGTGGTGGTGAACCTTAATGATTCAAATGAGGGTTCTCTTTGAAATTATCAGCTGACAGCAGATACATATTTCCCAAGATAGGACCCCAAAGAGGAAAGGGGCTATGATAAAGCAAAAACTCACTGGGGAGGGGCTCTGAAGCCACTCGTGGGGTATTACCTGGTCGATTTCTATTCAGCTGTACTATGCCATTTACAAAACAGACAAACCTAGATACCTTCCCTCCAGAGCCAAGAAAATGAGCTGGTGAAGGTCCTTTATCTGTACTAGGAGGTCTAGCAAGGTGTCCCTAGGATGTGCTGAAAAGCGATTCTGTACATGCTTTCACAGTTCCCCATCCCTGAGTGGTTTTTGGCCATTAGCTATACTGCTTGAGGCCCTTCCAGTGGGAAATACTCCCCATTTCCATGTGCTCCTGTATAGCAAAGGGATGGCAAAGGACTGTAGATGAAGGTGGTGCAACAACCTGCTCCAGGTGCCTCGTAGACATACCGTTTCCTTCTGGTTTGCTCCTACCTGTTTGGAGCCCTGAAAAATAACAGAAGCTGCAGCTTAGTGTTTCAAGCCATTCTTATCTGTAAGGAACTGTGCTGGTAAATTGCATGTAGTGCAGGGAATTGCACGTAGAAATAGCAGCGTGTGTCTGGCACTAGAGGGAACTCTCTTGTCAGCAGATGCGTGGAGCATCTACTCTTCTGCTTCATCAGCTTCCTCAGAGTCCTCTGATGAGCCTGGCAAATCATGGTCTTTGCAAACTGTGGTGTCATTTCTTTGTGTCACAGGTGCTGCTGGTTTTAATTTTAATTTTAATGTGGTAACTGTAAACTTTTGTGGGAGAGATGCAGGTTCTTTCAGTTGCCTGCATATCTGGGCATAGGGATCTATCTGTATGTGTAAGGGAACAGTGACAAATGCATATAACTTATTGGCCACTTAAATCTGGCTGGGGTGGAAAACAGACTGCTCCAGTTACAGGTGAAGTTGGGAAGTGGATGATAACATAGTGAAGAAGCTGTGCCCAGTGCCCTTGCTGGCATTCTCTGTCCCGTTCACTGACCTCTGCCTTCAGTGACATGAAGTTGATGTGCTGCTTCCTGCTGATGGAGGGATCACTGCTGGAAATTTGGTAAGTGCAAACTGTTTTTCACAAGCAAACCGTTTTCCCTATGTCCAATGGGAGCTATTTTACAGCATTTCTTTAGGGAGAGGAATGACAAATACCATATATTAACTATATATATATATTTGTATATTGAACACTAGTGCAATAAATTAAATTATACAGAAAGTGGATATTTTTTGCTCATATTGAAAACAATGTGTTAACACTAACACCGCAAGTTAACACTAACACTAACCAGGTGTTGAGGTTTGAGTGTGTATATGCTGAGAACTAAGCTCTTACAGTAGTTACCAAGTAAATCAGGAGGGTTTTTTATTAACAACAGCAGCAAAACTATTACCAACTTCAACAGAAGCTCTTTGTATGTGGCAGGTCTCAGGGCTTCAGATCCACTCCCAGCAAATTCTAAATCCAACAGAAATACATGGCCAGTGACACCTTCTGGTGGAAACTACAGCTTTCACTGCTGAGCAATTTCCCAGTCCAATGGGATTCTCCGACTGGCTGTATTTGTAATTTTTTGTACAAGCTAAAAACCCCAAGAGGTCTATAAAGAGAGTTTGAAGCAGCCATGCTCACCTTAAAAATGAAGAAACATAAATCCTATGATTTTGGGACTGAAAAGTGATATTTGATTGAGAGGAATTCACAATGGCACCTAAAAAAGATAACTGATGTCCGTGTGTCTCACTGCAAGCAGTTTGGCTAAATATGCTTCTTGCTCATTCTATTTAAAAGTAGAACATGAAGTATAGTTATGAACCTGCAGAGAAAAATTGGATTCAGGTTTTATTACTTCCTCAAACTGTAAACCAGCTCAAAAAGATTTATGTTAAGTGTCATTGTGATTCTCAAACAGGAAAAAAGAAGTTGGTCATGATGAAAAGATGCGATACAAAGATAGCTCACCACCCCTCAAAACCCCAAAGCCAATCCCCCCACCAAACCCAAAGATTTCCTTTTTGCACAACCAAATACTGTTCAAAGGATAGATATAACAAGTGGGTATGAGTGTGTGAATGTTTTCATGTGTAAATTGTAACTTGCTAAATAAGCAAGAGTCTATCCTTAATTCACAGCAGATGGAAAGGTTTTCTCCCATCCTGACAGAATGGTTTACTTTCTCCAGTGTAATTGGTAGGAACTGGATGTTTCTAGTCCTATGGGATGTGCAGATCCAGCCTAAGGATATATGCAGGATATAAGGATACATCCTTATATCTAAGGATATAGAAAAGCGTAGAGGCTGGAGAGTTGGGCAGAGAGGAACCTGATGAAATTCAACAAGGGCAAATGTAGGGTGCTGCACCTGGGGAGGAATAACCCCCTGCAGATTGGGGGCTGACCTGCTGGAGAGCAGCTCTGTGGAAAAAGATCTGGGAGTCTTGGTGGACAACAGGATGATCATGAGCCAAAAATGTGCCCTTATGGCCAAGAAAACCAATGGCATCCTGGGGGGCATCAGGAAGAGTGTGACCAGCAGGTGGAGGGAGATCATCCTCCCCCTCTACTCTGCCCTGGGGAGGCCCCATCTGGAGCACTGGGTCCAGTTCTGAGCTCCTCAGTTCCAGAAGGACAGGGAACTGCTGGAGAGGGTACAGCAGAGAGCTACAAAGATGATGAGGGGTCCAGAGCATCTTCCTTATGAGGAGAGGCTGAGGGACTTGGGGCTTTTCAGTCTGGAGAAGACTGAGGGGGGATCTGATCAAAACCTATAAATAATTAAAGGGAGGGTGTCAGGAAGATGGGGCTGGTCTTTTTCTCAGTGGTGCCCAGTGACAGGACAAGAGGAAATGGGCACAAACCTGAGTATAAGAAGTTCCACCTAAAAATGAGGAGGAACTTCTTCACTTTCAGGGTGTCAGAGCCCTGGCAGAGGCTGCCCAGAGAGATGGTGGTGTCTCCTTCTCTGGAGACATTCCAAACCCACCTGGACAAGTTCCTGTGCAACCTGCTCTGGGTGGACCTGCTCTGGCAGGGGGTTGGACTAGATGGTCTCCAGAGGTCCCTTCCAACCCCATATCATTCTGTGATTCTGTATGTATGTCATGAACTACCCAGGCAGTTAGAGAGCACTAGTTTCCTGCTGCAAAGGCTTTGAAAAAGAAGTCGCATCTTTACATCAAGGCCACAATTAACTGAAAGTGCAGCGGAGGGACTTTAAGAGACATTATTGGGCTTTCGGTCAGACTTGAATGATGCAAATAGTACCTCAAAGAGCATAATGCACAAAATTAGCAGAAACCCAGGAAACTACACAATTTTATCTGTCGCAAATTGGAACAGAGGCATGTTGTGGGCAGGAGCTGTGGGGGCTGTGGCTCCCCGTGCTGCTGGCAGGGTGCAGTACAGCAAAGAGCAGCAATGCCTGTCTCAGCAGCAGCCAAACCCAGTCATAGAACCATAGAATCATATGGGGTTGAAAGGGGCCTCTGGAGATCATCTGGTCCAACCCCCTGCCAAAGCAGGGCCACCCAGAGCAGGTTGCACAGGAACATGTCCAGGCGGGGTTTGAATGTCTCCAGAGAAGGAGACTCCACCACCTCTCTGGGCAGCCTCTGCCAGGGCTCTACCATCCTGAAAGTGAAGAAGTTCCTCCTCATTTTTAGGTGGAACTTCTTATACTCAGGTTTGTGCCCATTTCCTCTTGTCCTGTCACTGGGCATCACTGAGAAAAGACCAGCCCCGTGCTCCTGACACCCACCCTTTAAGTATTTGTAAAGTCCTGGTAGTTTTTTACTGGTTGCTTTCACAGCGCTGGTATGGTTCATGGAGACTGAAGTTTTTTTAAGGGGCAATTACAACACAACTCTTCCTGCCAATGCAAACAAAACGAAAGTGTTGATTTTGGTTTTCAGTGGGTTTTCAAAGAGTTACCACTTCTGCTATGAGGAGCCTCTCCTTGCAGAGCCCAGTGCCTGGAAAGCCCCCCCGTGAAGATTCTTATCTTGTACAAACGCTCAAAGACTGACCTTGGAAGTAATTAGCAAGGTCTGCATACTGACTTGCAACATACATGGCATAATAATTGAGATGCTAGGCTGACGATCCTTGGACGTGTCCCATTGTGCAGCGTGGCAAAGAAGGCAGAAGGTTGGGGGGGGTTGACTTGGAAGTGAGGGTATTTTGCAGATGCAGTTTCTCACAGTGCAGCTGTCCAGGGCTTTTGACTCAACATTACCAGGTCTGCTTTTCCAGGGGGAGAGTGTGTGCTGTGATGCACGGTGCTGGTCATGGCTAGGATTCCTGGGAAACTACTGTGGCTAGGCAGGAGAACGCTCTCCAAGAGTCTCCTCTCTCTCCTAGAGAGCTGGCAGAAAGCTCTGGGCTTGTGCCTTTCCTCTGGATACAGCACATGGATCATATTTAAAGATACCTTTTATTCTTCCCACTCACTAACTCACCATTGTCGGAAAAATAAAAGGAAAAGCTTAAATAAACCAAGAGAGACTGCACTTCTCAGCCTGGCAATCCACCTTCTTCGGGCTGAGTTCATGCAGACGATTTGTTTAGTCTCAGAGTACCTTCCTCTTTCTTTCTGCACATCCTAGCATTTTTTAAAAAAAACAAAACACTGTAAAAAACACTATTTCTTAAAACGGCCACTTACTTGGGGGTGGGACAGAGGGAGTTGTCTTATCTCATTTGCTTAGGCAGACTGAATTTTGAAAAGTAATTTAATTTCTAGTGACATTCATGCTCTAGTTAATTTTAGCCACTAGATCTGGAGTCTGGAAGTCCACTTAGAGCTGAAATTTTAAAAGTTGAGCATATACAATATATTTACACCTAATATACCTATATTTACATTTAATACTCCAGATCCAGTTGTCCCAGCATGCACTGATGTTCATTGATCAAACTGGCAGCCAGTTTGTGTTGGATGCCAACCCACAACAAAATAGCATGCTTAAAACACTGCATAAGAACACAAAGAACAAATAAACTATGCAGTTTATTCAGCAAGGGTTGTGGGTTTGTCCCACGTTGGGTACCAGTAAATCTGTCATGGTTTAGGTTGGATTGGCCAATGATGGACAACAGAGGCTCTCCCATACCTCTTGCTCCAAGCAGAGAAGGAGGAGGAGAGATAAAGAGATTTATGAGTTTAGAAGGAACTAAACTGCTTTAATGAAATAGTAATAGTAGAATAAAAAGGAAATAATGAAATAAATGCAATATACGCAAAATTGTATCAAGGTCCCAGGATGACATCACCAGCAGGCACTGGGGAAGTCCCAAACTGGAAGCAGTGACGGGTGGAAACTGGATTCCAGGTCTGAAGTCAGGACTGCACAGACTGGGATGAAAGATAGACGAACAGACAGTGTCCTCCTCAGATTTCTGTAGGGCTGGGACTAGGTTTTTTTAACCCACTTACTCATGTCCCCTCCATAGTCACAGAGGCAAAGCCACAGGAAATCTCAGCGTCGGTCATGTTTCTCTTGAGTTGGTCTCATGGGAGGGTGTTTTTTCTTAATGATTGAAATGTGGGTTCAGGGGAAGAGTGGGATTCTTTCCCCACCTCAGACAGGTTTTCAAGCATCTTATGAAAAAACTTATAATTTTTCTCATTTTTCTGGGTTATTGTCTTAGTCATTTTCTCTGTTGCCTCAACCATTTCCTCAGTTTTCTCAGCCATTTTCTCCACGTTGGCCAGTGAGGGGATGAGAGAGACTGTCTTCATACTGTTGTACCTTGTTAGCCACTTCATTTACACTTGGTGTGTCATCATCAGATCCTCCCCAGACCGTTGCTGACGTAGTGTGGGAATACATGGATAGTGCACTCTGCACGAACATCCTCAGCAAAGATTGTTTGCACGGCATTTCATCAGAGTCTACATTCACCTGCTGGTCACCATAAATCACCTCTCTCACAGCCAGTTCTCTCAGGTACTTAATACCTTTCTCCATGCTGCTCCATTTGCTTGGACGTCATTTGATATCATCCTTAAAGGGATACCTGGCCTTTATGGCTGAGAGCAGTCATCTCTAGAAACTGAGAATGTTTGTCTTCTTTCCAATTGCTTTATCAATGCCTCCCTCTTTGGCCAGGTTTCCCAACTGCTTAGCCTCTCTACCTTCTTAGTGTATGCTATCAGCCCCATTATCTCAGCACCAGAGCAACCAGGAGATAAGTGTCTCACCTTTATGATGGTTAGAGTCCTTCCTTATATTTCACAAATCCTTCATAGAGAAGGATTTAACGATTATCTCTGCAGCTGAATCCTCCTCCTGCATTAACACTGCCTGAGAAGGACCCTCTCCTGGACCTGCTTCAGAAAGACCTTCTCCTGGATCTTCTATGGAGGAACCCTCTCCCATGCTGCCTGGCTTTGGCTGGTCCCTATCATAAGAGGTAGGGGAATGAGCTGACCTCCGTTTCTGCTTTCTGGTCACTGGGGCAACTTGTGGCAGTTTTGTTGGGAGTTTGAGTAGCCAATGGTGGTGGTGGGGTGGCCAATGTCCATATGGCTAGGGGCAGCAGCCGGAGCCGCTGGGGCTGGTGTGACTTGGGGGTAGTTTGTGTCTGGGTTTTCTGTGAATTGGCCCGTGGGGCTTGAGTGGCAGCATCACGTCACAGAATACTCCCTCCTGCGCTGATATTTAACAAAAAGTCACCCCTACAACACATTCAGGAAAACCGACAACAAACTCATAGTCTTATGAAAATAACATTTATTCTGAACAGCCCAAAAGGTTTCTGTGTCCTAGGTCTGATGGTGTTGCTTTGGCTTAATCATTAAAGGGCAAAGTAAACTTTTTCCAGGTAAAACCAAAAGTGTAATTAGTAAAATAATCATTTACGTGATGCCCGAGATATGCAGGTAGAACTGTTATCCGAGTAATTGTATTATACATCTGAATGTCAACCCACAGCAAAACAGCACTCTTAAAACACCACATGCAACACAAACAGCAAATAAACCATGCAATATATTTGGCAAGGGTCATGGTTTTGGGCCCCATGTTGGGCGCCAAAAAATCTGGGGTGGTTTAGGCTGGATTGGCCAATGATGGATGACAGATGCTCTCCTCCAGGAGAGGAGGAGAGATAAAGAGATTTATGAATTTAGAAGGAACTAAATACATATAATAGATACAAAACTCTGTCAAGGTCCCAGGATGATGTCATCATCAGGCATTGGACAAGTCCCAGAATGGACTCGGTGACAGATGGGAACTGGATTCCAGATCTGGATTCAGGAATGCATGGATTGGCATCAAAGGCAGATGAACAGACAGGGTCCTCCTCAGACATCAGACACTGAAGAAAGAGGCTGAGCCTTTGGTCCCTCAGCTTTTATACTGAGCACGAGGCACATGGGATGGAATACCCTGTTGGTCAGGTTTGGATCACCCATCCTGTCCACTCCTCACCACAGCTGGCACCTCTCTAATCTTTTCCATTTCTGACCCCCCAATGGGGCACATAATGAAGTTACCTGACCTTGGTTGTTATAACAATAAGTAGGAGCAAGACTCTCCCTGCACACCATTCCATGGCATTAACTACAAACATAGTTCTTATCACCCTGAGAACAGTTTTCTCCACAATATGCTGTTAAGTTCAGAGACCTGGAAGAGGTTTAGCTAAGCAGTAAAATTACCGACAGAAAGTTGGGTCTGTTTTACCTCAAGCCAGGACATTGGGTAATGGCAATCTCCCAGTGGTGGCTAGCCCTGCAGAAGACATATTTACATATCTTTCTTCTTCACAGAGCCTTTTAGACGAAGAGAGATCCATCCTGGTCGCTGGTGTTCTGGGTTATGTTGCTGACCACGACACTTTCTGGATAGCTTGCTGAAGAGGTGACCTGGTAGCAGCTACAGGGGCCACAGAAACACAGGCATGGACAATACTTTAAGCAGACACGATCCAGGTATTTCCTGAATTTTTGGCCAGCAAAGGCATAGATAAGAGGGTTAAGACAACAGTGACTGAACGCAATGGTTTCGGTGAGGTGCATTGCGTAGTCCAATGATTTAATTTGGTCGCAACTTGTGAACAACTCATAGTACTTTAAAGTCTCTAGAAAAATCAGTACATTGTAGGGGGACCAAAACAGAAAAAACACGACCACCACAACCAAGACCAGTTTTATGGCTCGTGTTTTTTTCTGATTTTTGCAGAACAGCAGGGTTTTGGTGATCCCCCAGTAGCAATAGCCTATGATACAGACTGGGATGAGAAAGCCGATGGTGTTCAGCTCCACATTGCAGAACACCGGCCAGATGTTCTCCAGCTTCTGAGGGAAGACAGAAATGCAGTAATTTTCTACCAGCTGTGAGAACACAAAATGTGGCACTGAGACTAAAACTGCTACTGCCCATACTCCACAGGTTACCAGAAAGCCATGTTTCACTGTTCTGGATTTCAGAGAGTATGTTGCCCGGACAATGGCCAAGTATCTGTCGATACTGATAACAGTGATAAAGAACATGCCCCCAAAGAAACCAATGTAATACAGGGAGGAAACAGCTGTGCATGTAATAGTCCCAAAAATCCATCCACGCACCGAGTTGGAAGCCCAGAAGGGGAGGGAGATCACGAAGAGAAGGTCTGAGATAGCCAAGTTCAGGAGATAGATGTCAGTGATGCTTTTTTTACTGCCTTCTTTCACAATGGCAAAAACCACCATTAGATTCCCTGTGAAGCCAAGAGCAAACACTGCAATGTAAAATATTGGTAGAAATATGTTCCCAAATTCTTGGATGTCAGTCTTATTGCAGGTAAAAGCATGTTCATCGTAACTGTATTCAGCTGTCGTGCCTGTGAATGCTTCCGTCATGATAAATTTTCTGGCTAGAGGCAACCTGAAAAGGGAAAAGATAATAATGTTAAGAGAGAGATATCTAGTATCTGCTGTGGTGAAACACTGTGAGACCTCACCAACATTGAAAGCTTTGGGATTTTCTCACTATTTGGATTAGTGAGAGCTGTATGACTGCGGGGGTAATGGTAGCTACTACCGTAACCCCAGACTCTGCTTTTACATGTGCTTCACTGAAGGTTAGCTCTTTAGGATAAGAAAACACAAATGAGAATTTCAAGGGCTGTCGAATAAGCCCCTGCTTGTCGGAAGAGGAGCAGAAGCAGCAGCGAACAGACATCCGAGGAACTGGGCTCTGCAGGTGATGCAGAAATGCAGTGTGAGAAACTGAGTGTGAGAAATGCAGGTGCCCTCCCAGCCTGTAGGGCAGTGCACTGCAGGAAATGCCACCCCCCATGTAGCTGTCATCAGCATTCGGGGTTCCTCCACACCACCAAGCACTTAATCTCGCCCCACACATTAACCCCAGGGTGGAGGTGTGGTAAAACGCCCAGTTTGGCCATCCCTGAACAGACACCCGCCATTGTGGGAAGAATAGTTTGCACTGGGACATGCCTTGGGAGAAAGCACACCTTTAGTGAGGTCTTAAAAAAAAATAATCATCCTATAATCAGAAGAAGGGAAGCTATACTGACACTTTTCCTCAAGCACCAAAGCCTCTCATGACTTCTGCTGCCTTGGCTGCAGGGTAGTCAGGTTGGAGCTGGGGCTGATTAGCTCAGGGGCTGCACCCAAAGAGATAGAATCATAGAATGGTTAGAGTTGGAGGGACCTTAAAGATCATGGAGTTCCAACCCCCCTGCCCTGGGCAGGGACACCTCCCACCAGAACAGGTTGCTCAAAGCCCCATCCAACCTGGTCTTGAACACTTCCAGGGATGGGGCAGCCACAGCTTCTCTGGGCAACCTCTTCCAGTGTTTCACCACTTTCACAGCAAAGAATTTCTTTCTGGTGTCTAATCTAAATTTCCCCTTTTCCAATTTAAAACCATTACCCCTTGTTGTGTCTATGGGGTGCAAGTGTGTGACCTCTGGGCTCACTCCTCTGCAAAACCAATAACTCAGAGCACCTGTCAGTTCCTCTGCTTTCCCTTGGGATGTGGTGGTCAAGTCTCTGCAAAGAGTTCTGTTTACAGGAACCAAAAAATACTTAGATTAGAGGGGTGTAAATGTTACCAAATTAGCTCTGCTCCTTGGTTGGGTTAAGGAGTTGTAAGTATCCATTAATTGCTCTTGCTGAAGGAAATTGGGTGTGATATTCTGTGCAGAAGCCCAGGGACATGACAATGCGGCCAAACCAACCTGCTAAAGTGAGGACTGAATGGAAAGGTCAGTGATTACTAAATTTCAACTTCCCTTTGGTCACAGTGCCACAACCTTCTTATAGGAACCCCCTTTGACCGTAAAGAAGGGACTCAGCCATAAGCTGTCTCTAAATCCTTCTGTTAGTGGGAGAGGCAGTCAATGCAGTCAAGGAAGAGCAGCACACCTGATCCGATGCACATCAGGCCAAATCTGCTTTTAGGTAAGACAGAGTGCTTTCCAGACTCCACTAGCCCTGCTGATGAAACTCCACGATGAGGGTAGATGGTGTCCCATGGTAAGCACGGGCACATTATACAGTGGTAGGTGCCGATGGTGTAGAACTACTCCCACTCCTGGCACTTACAGCAAAGTAGCTGGAATCCACATTTCACTGATAGCAATAGTTTTCAAAGCCTCAGTTTAAAATAAGCCTTGCAAGAATAATCATGAAACAAAGATGTCCTGAGGTGTGAGACAGCCCTTGTTTCATGAGACATAGTGGCAGCTCCAACAAACTTCCTCATGGGTGGCTACAGTCACCATATTGACATTTTCTCCTAATGCCTCATTGCCAGAAAGCCATTTGTGGTGTGGGCCATGAAGTTACAGCCTTTTATTTTGTAATCATTTCTCAACGAGGGTTGTTTTTGGGTTTGGTTTGGTTTGGTTTTTTGCGTGCTAGTTAGAAACACAAGCTCTCCATCTGAAAATTTCTTCTTATTCTGACAGTTCAAAGCCTAGTTGTCCCCAAAACATTTAAATGAGAAGTGCCACAGTCATTAGAAAACAAATCTTTGTGGTTTTGCACAGGAAAAGCAGGGTGGAAGAAGGGCTGTCTCAGCGCTGGTAGTTTCAGGGCATGGGCATGAGGCAGGGAAGGCTGTTTGCAGCGGGCAGGCACACCCAGGGGTGTGGGGCATCTTGCATTTGAACTGGGAGCTGAGCCCACCTGCAGAGTCTGCCCAGACCCTTGCTGGCAGCCCAGTTTCATCCTCCGTCTCTGAGAGATGCAGTCTCTGACACCAGCAGAATTACAAGGGACAAATAGGAAATGCCTAGGTGCTGGGGCAGCAGCTGATGGTAACTGCAAACAAGAGTCTAATTTTCTACTTGTAAGACAACTAATTAAAGTTGCCTACAGAGATGTGTGACAGGTTTCTCATCTCTTGAAGTGTCTGTCCACTCATCGGTTTATAAGCCCTGTGAGGGATACAGAAGTGAGCAGAAAACACTGTACTGGACCCCACCTGGAGTACTGTGTCCAGCTCTGGAGTCCTCAACATAGAAAGGACATGGACCTGTTGGAATCAGTCCAAAGGAGGGCCATGAAGATGATCAGAGGGCTGGAGCATCTCTGCTATGAAGACAGGCTGAGAGAGTTGGGGTTGTTCAGCCTGGGGAAGAGAAGGCTCCGGGGAGACCTTACAGCAGCCTTCCAGTATCTGAAGGGGCTACAGGAGAGATGGGGAGGGACTCTTTGTCAGGAAGTGCAGTGATGGAACAAGGGGTAATGGTTTTAAATTGGAAGAGGGGAGATTTAGATTAGATACTAGATAGAAATTCTTTGCTGTGAGGGTGATGAGGCACTGGAAAAGGTTGCTCAGGGAAGTTGTGGCTGCCCCAATCCCTGGAAGTGTTCAAGACCAGGTTGGATGGGGCTTTGAGCAACCTGTTCTGGTGGGAGGTGTCCCTGCCCAGGGCAAGGGGGTTGGAACTCCATTATCTTTGAAGTCCCGTCCAACTCGAACCATTCTACAATACATAATCCAAATAACCCATCATTTTCTCCTTTTTCATCCTGACACTCCTCTTCTGATGGTAAATGCACACAACAGGTGCCTTTAAAATGCAAAAGAAGCACAGTGAGTCTCTTGTGCCAAGTATGAGTCCCCACATTAGCCCACCCAGCTCCTTGACACTGAGTTGTTATTGCACCCATCTGCACAGCACCAGAGCCTCCGCCTGACTCTGTGGGCTGCTGTGCTCCACAGCCTTTTCTTCACCAATGCCCTGGTGGAGGGTAGTTGATGGCTACCAAAATGATCGGGGCTGGAGCACCTGGTGTATGACAAGATGCTGAGAACTTGGTTTGATCAGCCTCATCAAGAGGCTCAAGGGCGATCTAGCGAGAAGGTCTAAAGTGAAGCAGACAACTTTCCTCAGAGGAATAATAGGCAAAGGCCATGGGAAATTGTTACTCACACTATGGAAAAAAATTTCATTGTGAGGGCAATCAAACACTAGGACAGCCTTTGGGGAGGTCATGAGATCCTCAGAGATACTTGAAACTTGGCCAGCCCTGCTCTGAGCAGGGGTTTCGACGAGAGACCTCGAGAAGTCATGTCCTTACTTTGTGACGCCGTGGTAAAACCAGACAGGCCACAGTATCCCTGCAAAGTGCTCTAGCTCCTTCTCTGACATGTGAGCTCCTGTTTCAGACACATCTCTCTTGGTGTGACAGGTAGGAGTCATCTCATGCACAGAAATAAAAAGCTAAGGGATACCTGCTCCTACCCCATTAACGTCTTTGCTAACTGTGCAGGCATCCAGAGAGGTGCTGTGTGAAATCGCTGATCTGGAGAGAGGGAACACGCATTGGTTTGCTCTTTTCTCTGTGACCCTCAGGCTGGGCTGGCCCTTAATTCACATCTAGAAAGACAACTTGATGCTCTGGAGGGTGTGTCCGTAGAAGCTGCTGCTCTTTGTTGGGCCCAGGGAGGATTTCACACCCCTAAGGGCAGCTCCCACCAAAGGTAACCTTCAGGTCTGGTGGACTTCTGCACAGGTTTCTCCTACTGGCATCACCTGGAAAGAAACCTGGGCATGGGAATGGCCACCTTCTTCACACAGAGGTGCAGGAAGGACTCCTGGCCTCATTGAAGCAAAGAGGAACATCGCTTGGGCTGGGATTTTTCCTGAAGTACTTTTCAGTCAGGTCATCTCCTCTAGCTCATTGATGGAGATCATTTATCTCTACAGTAGCAAATTTTTTTCCTTCACTCCCAGATGGGTGGTGGCAAAGCCTGTGGTACCTGTGCTGACGGGAAGGGGGAGATCCTGCAGAGCACATCAGGGGCCAAAATGACATTGGCATCCAAAGCTCCTAGCACAGCCTGGGGTTTGTGCACTCCCCAGCTCTTGGATTTTGTGTATCACCACCCACACACTCGTATCCTCCCAGCTGCTACTCGTCCTGCATATGCTATGACAACAGTTCTTTCTGAATATTATATCCTCTTTGCTCAGCTTAAGCTGATGGTACTCAAGGGATGGCTCCAAGCTCCAAAAGGGCCCCCCCCAAAAGAGCCCATGTCAGATTGGCATAATGTGATTAAATTTTATCATGCTCCAAAGCGAGGAAACAGCAAGCTGTAGTCTTCTCACTGTCGGCTTCAACCCAGTTTTCTCTCCTGTGATGATGATAAATGTTCACCTAAGGGACAAAGTTAACTGAAGAGCAAAGAGGACACTGAAGAAGGACTGCAGGGCTGCAAGGTCCCTCCGCCAGACATTTTCCCTTGCTGAGTACAGGAAATAGTAGATTCACTTCTGCTTCTCATGAAACTGGTCTCTTTCCAGATTTCCCCAGCAGCTTTGCACCCTACTCCCCACAAAAACTTCTGCTTTTAATCACGTTTATAGCTATCTAAAATACATTAGCCTGCAGGACCAAAACCCCTGTTTCTCAACTCAGCTATTCCCAACAGCCCTGTGTGCTGTATGTAATACATCGGGAAGTGAAATTATGAGAGATGCCCAAACTCCTCCAAGTTACAAAAGCTGCATTTCATAGAATCATAGAATGATCTGGGTTGGAAGGGACCTTAAAGATCATCTAGTTCCAACCCCCCCTGCCCTGGGCAGGGACACCTCCCACCAGAGCAGGCTGCTCAAAGCCCCATCCAGCCTGGCCTTGAACCCCTCCAGGGATGGGGCAGACACTGCTCCTCTGGGCAACCTGTTCCTGTGTCTCACCACTCTCACAGTAAACAATTTCTTTCTGGTATCTCGTCTAAATTTCCCCTCTTCCAATTTAAAACTATTACTCCTTGTCCTGTCACTGCACTTCCTGACAAAGAGTCCTTCACCATCTCTCCTGTAGCCCCCTTCAGGTACTGGAAGGCTGCTCTAAGGTCTCCCTGGAGCCTTCTCTTCTCCAGGCTGAACAACCTCAGTCTTAGTCTGAAAGTTTTTCCACTTTCAGAGAGCATTGGCATCAGGCTGGGTGACACATGAGCCAAATCCTCTTCCTGCATCTGATCTTTCCAGCCATCACCCCTGGTGCTGCAGCCAAGTGCCACCTTCACAAGCTTTCCTGCCAAGGAGAGGGGTCTGCAAGCGCTTCGCCTCTCCATGTCACTTCTGCTGTCACTGAATGAAAAGGAGCTTAAAAAAAAACCCCATAACCAAGCCCGGGCCTCCACCAGAAGGTCACACTTCGGCTTTGCACAATATACACTGATGAAAGTATTTTTTAAGTCTCGGGAAGATTTTCACGCCTTAGTCAGCATTTCTGGGGGAGGCTGGCTCGCACGCGTTTCTCATGCAAGCAGACCAGGTTCTCAGTGCAAATTGGAGGGGGCTGGAGCTGCACCCTGGTGATTCGGCCATGGCCAGGGAAGCTGTCAGCTTTGTGGGAAGCCCTGTGAAACCCTACGGATGCTTTATGCCTTTCTCACCCTCCGCTCTGAGCTGCCATCACCCTGCCCAAACACAAACACCATCGCTTTTGGGCGTGTGTGACTACACCCCATCTGCTCCTCGACGGCTGGCTGTTCTCAGCAAGAAGGCAGGGATATCCTCCTCCAAATTAAATGTCATAGCTGCTGGTGGCTCTTTTAACACACACACACATGCACACGAGAGAGAGATTTAAGGCAATTAAGCAGAACTGGTGGAAACTAAGAGGAGAGCTGCAAGTCCTAATAACGCTCTAGGTGAAACTCTTAACCAGCCTGGCACCAAGCAGCTGCCATGCAACCACCAGGTTGCCACAGACACCTCTAACCACTCTCTGTATGGTATCCAAATGAAAATTTAGACTTACTGGCAATACACTAATCAGAAACAGGTCCTGATTTCTCCTCCCACACCCAGCTGGTTCCTGTAATTCACTTATCTTTTAAAGCATGCCGGCTCCATCCTTAGGGGAGAGTCTCTGGAGTTATTTGGGAGGGTGTTAGATAGCTGAAGTAAAAAGCAGGCCCAGCCCAGCAGATCGCTTTAAATCTTAAATATGAGTCTTTTATTCAGTCCTGAAGTGGGCAGACATTCTCCCCATCCCACCCCTACGGGTGCTGGAAGTAGCTGACACAAGACCAATCTGGGAAAGCAGGGACAAACAGATGGAGTAACCTAACCCTTAACCTGGGCAAAATAAAATTTAAACAGTAAAGGGGGAGAGTACAGCTAATGCCAGCCCCCATGGATTTGTAGAAAAGGAGCTTTAGTTTGGACATCTGGTGAGATTACAAGGTTGATAAAAAGAACTGCTGCAGAAGAGCTGGAGCCTTGACTTGCACTGCCTGCTTGGTCCATTGACACATCTCAGCAGCCCAGCAAAGCCTTACAAGGGGGTTTGGGCTGGTTAGCTGTCGGATCTCAGAAGCCAGCCATCTGTGGAGGAAGCCTTCCCAAACCAAGAATATTGCTTGTAAAAGGTCTTCAAGTAGCTACGAGTTCAAAGCTGAAAACCCTTCAGTACTTTTCTTATTGGTCTGAAAACAAATTGGGAATCGGGGCTGGCAGGGAGAAGCGATGAAAGAGTTAGAGGATTGGGCAGCAATTCAGACAGACCTGAGTAATCTGGGGCTTCTGGGATGATTCACGTTGGCCAAAGTGATTCATGCAGCCAAAATGACACGTTTGGGGGTTAAACAGCACAAAGCATGTCTCGAGAGTCGGGGCACATCTGCCAGGAAACCTGACTGCTGGTATGGGCAGGCTCTGAAACCCAGTGCCCAGCCAGATGTCACAGCAAGAAAAGCTGATGCAACCCTACAGTGTTTAAAAAGAAGGGAAGAGACAAAAGAGGGAAGTCCTTACCATTGCAGAGCTTAATAATGGCATTTGATTTCACTTTGGCTGGTGCTAATAATCTTGCTAATTTGGTGGGATTAGCCATACCATAAACAGATGTGTGGAAATTCCAACCAGAAGCGTGCAAACTAGAAAGCAGACACATTTTTTACAGTGAAAGGCTAATGACTGGAACAGACTTCAGTAGGAAAAGGAGATTTTTGCATGTCTGAGGGTCTCCATGTCAAGAGAAGATACTGGTCTGGGAAACAGGTGCAGGCCAGGCAGAGTGGAGGAGCCCAGCAGTGGCATACTGGGTAGAACCCTACAGCCCCTGGTAGGCAGGGAGGCACAGCAAATGGGCTGTAGGGGCACATGGCTCTCTTTTGGTAATGGCTCTTAACCATGGCTCTCTTTTGGTAATAAATGACTGAAAAAGCCATAGTGTCCTCTCCCCAGGTACTTTACCAGCACTAGCCAGCCCAAATCCTGGGTTGGGACCTCCAGGAAGGAAGTGGGGTCCTGCGATGAGCATGGAGCAGCTGCCGGGGTTGATTGAGAGGGATGGCTGTAGGATGGCTGTGGAAAGAAATCAGCACAGTTTGGGGACAGGGATGTTGTTATCTGCATCACCTCTGTGAATCCCTGCATATCTTCTCTACTTCTAAGCAGTTCTTCTATCATTCCTCCATTGCTTCTGAATGCATCCTTGCTCCCTGATCCAATAGTCCTTCCCTGATGATTTTAAGGTGAGCAAATTCCTTTCTTTGGTGCATTGTCTTTCTTCTGTGATTTATTCTCAGATCAGCGAGACTGTTCCTGTGGCCAGGCAGAGTTCTGCAAACTTAATAATTGCTTATCGATTTGGGTGATGGAATTTATGGAGGCTCCCCTGAAGACTTTGAGGGTAAGTTTTCTAATAGCAAGCAGTAATCTGGTCTGCTTCATTGTTGGATTGTCCAACTCAAGGTGCAGAAGCACGATGCTAAGCCTTTCTGAAAATGTGACTCCTGCCTCCAGCGACATCCCTCCACTTGCTGGTTTTGTTGTCCTGCCAGGACATCCCTGCAGGACCCTCTCGTGAGGGAAGGACAGCAGGACTGCAGCTGTGTGGGGTTTTCTGGGGCCATGGCAAACCCTGCCAAACCCCTGGCACCTCACTCCTGCAGTTGCTGGTGTAATTATAGCAAAAGTTGTAAGATGAGGCTTTTGATGGTTTCAGCTCCTTCCCTTGACTCTGGAGAGCACAAAGCCCCTCTGAAGCTGACAGGGTGGCCGCGCAGGAGACTTGGTGGTGCCTGCATGCCAGGTGTCCCACCTGCTCTTTAAAGGGTTCAGGACATGATCTGGAAAGGCTCTTGAGCGAGTGAAGATGCAGGCAGTCACATCAAGAAATTTCCCTAAGGTGCCATTGCTGTTTCTAGTAATTCATCTGAATGGGAGCTAATTTCTGGGAGGGGGGGCGCTTCTGAAAATATCACACGGCATCAGTCTGAACCTCTAGCCGTCAAAGTCCCTTTAGAAATCTGGTCCTAAGGAGGTCAGATCCTTAAATATCAGAAATTACTTATGGATGGAGGAAATATGACCTGACAGCATGATTCAGACTCCCATGTACCCCCCCCTGCATCTTAAAATTGAGGTGCAGAAATCAATGAATTGGTTCTGAACGTTCCATCTGTGCCTCTCAGGCTCAGATCCAAGAGTCTTCTGTGGAACCTCTGCAGCCTGAGATGGTTCCCAGGCAGTGGGTCCAGCCAGGGGATGGGAAGTCACATAAATGGTGTGTGTGAGAATCCTGTGGAAGAGCAGTTTTTATTTTTGTCCTCGCAGAGGCTGGGGAGCACTTTAACTCAGCAGCCAGCGGGCAGTGGCAGAGCTGGGGAGGGACCGGGCACCCGGGGATGTTGGAGGCTGCCACCTCTCTGGATGCTGATGGCCAGGATCACGATTTTCCTAGAAAAATTTGTTTCAAAGGTATTCTCTCCAGCCTGCTAGTTCCCCTAGTTGCCCTTTTTGCTTGCACAGTTGCTCGTGACACTTTTATATCTTTTTTTCCATGTGTGTACTTGAGCATTTTGCCCGTTTTTTCTCTTAGCTGCTCTTTATCAGTATTTCTTTCCCTCAGGCATTCCCTTCTTAAACAGCATCCAAATTTCTTTTGTATTTTCTGTTGAAGGGACAGTCAAAACAGACAGTTGTTTGTAGCTGTGTGCACTGTTTGTACTTGTTTATAGTTACTGATCGCTCTGTCCTTTCAACGCCTTTATCATGGTATCTATTTATTTCCTGCCCTCTCATTTTATTATTAATAAGCTCTCACTGCCTGGGCATTCTTAAGAAATCTGAGATGGCTCTTTAGAAGTGGGAGATCTGTTAAACCATCTTCTCCATCCTCATTTTAGAGAGCAGAGTGTATTATTCCTTGACTGTGTCGGGGTGAGATTTAACTACCAGAGTTGCCAGCCCCTTTCCTGGGAAAATCATATTTACTATATGATTTACCCTCAATTTACTGTGTGTTCTCCTTTGTCAAACATTAGTCTTTTCCTCTCCGTTTTGGACTTTTCCTCCCCTGCACAAACTCTTGTAATTCATTGCAGTTGCTGTCTTTTATTCTGCTGCCCAGTCTTCTGCCTCTGGCTGTGCTGCCTCAACCAGGGTCTGCCCCAACAGACCAGATTTTGGGAGCTACTGTTCCTGGATCTGTGTTTACATCACACAATTACTAATGGCTGCCACCACTGTATTACCCAAATGTCTCATCCAAACCAGCAGACCTCTTAGTGCAACACCCTTCCTATGGAAAGGTGAGTCAAAAAGGAATTCAGTAATGTGGTCACACAGAAAATTGGGTTTTCAAGTGTGTTTTTTTTTTTCATTCCTGCTGTTCCTCTTGCCAGTCTGCGGGCAGGAGAAGCTTTCTGTCATCTCTGCCAGATTTTCTGTATTGGGCTGTCTCTGAGTGTCAGTGATTTGGGATGTTGGTTCACTGACCAAAGCCAAAAGCAAGCAATGTGAAATCCCTGCAGACACCTAATGAAAAACATCTAATGAAGCAGAAGGGTTGTATCTTCTTAGTCTGTCCTTCTGGCCTAATCCTGCACACTAGTCATCTCTTAGCATTTTGCTTTAATCTGGAGGAGTTCTAGCCAGGGTAAGTATTTCTCTAACCACAAGATACCACAAATAATTAGTCACTGAGTAACATTTATCTGCCCTGGTTCGCTTCAATTAATAAAAAGCGTTCCCTTTTTTACTTTCACAATTTGTAAACATTACCCACATCATCTTTACCCAAATTAAATAGCATTTAGATTCCAAGTGCTAAGTAGTGAAAAGTTTTCTTAATTTCATGAGGGACCATTCCTTCTAATTCTGCTAAAATAGAATCATCTCTTACCTTAATTCATAGCTGCATTGAAAGCCAATGTTTTCTTCAAGCTGAGCTTGTTTGGGTTGAAATACGTTTCCTCTTCTCTAGTGCTCCTGCCTACCCTATGAAAAAGAAGGCTGAGCTGAGGAAGCATTAATGTGCTCTGCTCTGGTCTTGCTGGTACCTTCTGAAATTGTGAAGCAGGATGTGGCCACTCGGGCAGAAGTGCTTACGGAGGACAGGATTTGCAGAGAAGACAGAAATGTGTGAGGAACTTCATACTCCACTTGTAAAAGCTCTCACCCTCTTGGTTCCCCCACCCCATGCTGAATGAGATATTCTTGACCCCTACTTGATGTAGGGAAGGAAGCACAGGTCTGGTATGATAGCAGGGACCTTGAGCACTGGGGACATGGGACACAGCATACGGGAGTACAGGCATGGGATGGTAAAAGATGGGGCATGGGCTGGCACTGGGGACCCCCGCAGCTATACACAGCTCGCTGGTGACCAGCTAAGAAAATGCAGACCTGGTCCTGGAAGAACTGGTTTTAGCATTAACGGACAGAATAAAACCAGTATCTAACATACGTAAGAGGCACTGTACACAGACTGGGAGCAACGTGAAGTTGCAGACCAATGCAGACAGAAGGTATGGAAGCATGTTAGCAGACATTTAAAAATGACCCCAGGCAGATCCCAGAGAGTCTGGAAAAAAACCATCAGCATGAAAATCACATTCATCCCAGGCCAAGGGCTGGAGATGCTGAGAGCTCGCTCTAACACCCCACCTCACCACCACCACCTGGGTGAAACCACCGGCCTTAGGACCCAGAGGAGCAGAGGAAGGGTGAATGTACCACCAGGAAAAGGGCTAGAAACTGTCTGTGGGCAAAACAATTTTAACTGCATTAGTATTGTTCCTTTTTCTGCAACCAGCAGATCCAGACCGATCGTGATTGGAGGCTGCAAGCTGCCATTGGCACGTTCATTAATCAAGGAGCCTTCTTGGCATCATGCTCAGGGTTGTGTTATGGCTGGGATGCTGCATGTTGGGCCCTTCCATAGGGGCTGAGCTGGATGGGGGTTTTGGGGTGGAGAGCATCTTGTAGGTTGTCTGTGCTGCAGCTCATTGGTTGGTGTAGCGAGTTGCCAGGCAATCTGTGGGCCTCCAACATCAGCCGAATTACACAAGTGATGTCCACCATGTGGGGCAGGACACACACCCATGGAAATAATCAGGGAACCCATACCTGGTTAGGTGTTAGCCAGGAAGAGGTCTAAAGGTGAGGGAATAGTAAAGGGCCAGTAAAAGCTTTGCTTAAGCAGAAAGCAGTTACAGCTGAGACTGCGGCAGAGCTGGAACGAGTAAGCAGAGGCACAATGTGGTTTTGGAGAGCCAGCAGAAATGTCCCCCGAGGATGTGTTTGAGCAACCTGCTCTAGAGGGAGGTGTCCCTGCCCAGGGCAGGGGGTTGGAACTTGATGATCTTTGAGGTCCCTTCCAACTCTAACCATTCTATGATTCTATTATTTAATTCCTTGCAGATAGATAGGGAGAAAAAAGACTAGTGTGGGGATGCTATGGAGATGCTATGTCCACATAAACTTGCAAGCATCCATACATTGATGGTAAAAAGAGCAGATAAGGTTCTGTTTTGACTCTGTGCAGTGCACCTGCTGGGACATTTTGGTCCTGCAACTAACTTTCACTGTAAACCATGGCTGTTTGCATCATGTTTGACTTCTGCTTTGAAGACATACCAAAAGCTTATCCAAATGATTGTTCTGAGGAGCAGATTTCAACCCTGGCAAGGCTCACAAGCCTGAATGGTATGTTTGGAAGTTCTCCTGACAGCTGCTGAGCTCAGGAGACCACTGTCCATTCTCCTCCCTGGGGTTGCCAGCCACAGCTGAATGGTGATCGCACCATGTGGCACCCTGTAGCTACAACTGACACTTGTGCTATTTTCATGTGCACTGTCAGCCCAGAAAGCCAACCACATCCTGGGTTGCATCAAAAGAAGTGTGGCCAGCAGGTCGAGGGAGGTGATTCTGCCCCTCTGCTCTGTTGAGACCCCACCTGGAGTCCTGTGTCCAGCTCTGGAGTCCTCAGCACAGGAAGGACATGGACCTGTTGCAACGGGTCCAGCGTATGGCCACGAAGATGATCCGAGGGCTGGAGCACCTCTGCTGTGAGAACAGGGTGAGAGAGCTGGGGTCACTCAGCCTGGAGAAGAGAAGGCTCTGGGAAGATTTCACAGCAGCCTTCCTGTACCTGGAGGGGGCTACAGGAGAGCTGGGGAGGGACTCTTTATCAGGGAGTGGAGTGATAGGATGAGGGGTAATGGTTTTAAATTGGAAGAGGGGAGATTTAGATGAGATACCAGAAAGAAATTCTTTGCTGTGAGGGTGGTGAGACACTGGAAGAGGTTGCCCAGAGAAGCTGTGGCTGCCCCATCCCTGGAGGGGTTCAAGGCCAGGCTGGATGGGGCTTGGAGCAACCTGCTCTGGTGGGAGGTGTCCCTGCCCAGGGCAGATGGGGTTGGAACTCCATGATCTTTGAGGTCCCTTCTAACCTGAAGCATTCTATGACTCCTCAAGCAAAGCAACAGCAGCAACTTGGGCTCACGTCCCAGGAAAGAGCTCTTCCAGCCTGAAGCCTTGCCAGTTTTTTCTGCATTTCTTTCAAGTGGAGGGACAGGAGCAAAACCCAAGCAGCTGTGACCTCCTGTCAGTCACAGGTGCCACAGAGCTGGGACCTCTATCGTTCAGGCTCTATCCTTTAGAAATCCTCGCTAAGGCTGGGCAGTGAGCAGGGATGGAGCCCCCAGGTCCCACTGCAGCTCTCCGATGCAGTGATGCCATTCATATCTCAGCAGCACAGAACCATGACACAGCTGTGACTGCACTGAACCCTGCTGGACATTTTCCACCATCCCCCTTCTCTTAATTTCTCCTCCAAAACTCTCCTCTATCTTTTCTCTCAGCTGGGATGAGGCACTTCTAGAGGCACATCCCTGCCGCAGCAGCGTCCTGTTCCTCCTGTGCTCTCCTGCAGCAGCTTTTGGTGCTGTTGTGGGCACCAGCTGATCACAAATGTACACAACCCCTTGCAGAAATCATCTCTGTGCCTCACTTCTGCAGGAAAACCCAGCAGAGGGAGCCCCATCCCTCCAGGTCACTGTCCTGAGTCAGGCTGGGGCTCTTCCTCCATGGCAGAGAGGACCATGGTGTCTTTGATGGAGAAGAGGAGCACACTCATGCTCTGCCAGTTGTGGTGCTGGATTACTGAGGTGCTGCTGAGCTGTTAGGAAATGGAGAGATGAGACCTTCTGCTCTCCCCTGTTTCTTGGTACGTTGTCTCCCTTTGGCAGAGTTGAAGCTTGGGCTGTGCTTTGCCCCTGCAGAGCATGGGACAACACAAGGTTAGGGCTTTGAGGAATGGTTGCCTTTGATGTACTTCATTGGTTAACAGTCTGGTTTGGGTTTTGGTTTTTGTTTGTTTGGGGTGGTTTTTTCTGTAGAAAAAGGAGAAAAAAACGAACTGCTGAAGGCACAATAACCTTGTTCTCAAGCCCCTCCTGAACCTGAGCTGTAGGATCCTCTAGAACAGGCATGGTTGTGTGGGCAGCTAATGGTGGACAGATGTGATATGAAGACCTTATCTGGTTGTGGTTTCTCTCACAACTTATGTATTTTACCTACTCTAAACCCAAGCACATGGAGAATTATGGAGGCTGAAGATCCTTGGAGAGTGCCAGGTGAAGAGAGGGTTTGTGGATAAATGTCTTGGTGATGCACACACACATGCACGTGTTGCACCTATGTTTATTTTAGTGGGAAGTCTGCCTGGATTCTGCAGTGCGGCGAGGATAACAAGTGTTTACTGGGGTAACACAGCAGACATTGCTTGGTAGGATACTCTTCTCTTGCATATATCTCATCCTACATGGTAGGTCTGACTCAGCTGCTGATGCCCGGCTGTACTGACTGCCGAAAAGGAGATTGGACCTGCATGGACAGTCCCCGCTGGCCACAAGTCCCCAGCAGATGCCCACAGAGGCTGTGGGAGCCCAAACCACGGTACTGCTGTGCTGAGGAGGGGATTTCTGTGACCTGGCTTGGTACCTTGTGACATTTCAGCTGAAATACAGGTTTTTGCAGAAGCTGTACGTCAGATCCGGGGTAGCACAGCAGCAGCTTTGCTTTGCCAGCATCATTTGCTGTCTTTGAGGCACAAATATTAACCAAAAATGCGTGTCAGTCCACGTGTTACAGTTAAATTTGACACATGCAGACTAAGAACATAATTTGCTTGCTATTTCCTGATTTATTTTTTTTTTACATCTGGACAGAATATCTAAAGTCACGTTGTTGTCCCAAAACTCAAGGGGTCATTTACCCAGTGTGCAAACCAATGACACACAGGGCCGAGGTGTTAGTTATTTATTAGCTGTTCTGTGCAGAAAAGGGTTCTAAGGAGTATTTCTGCAAAGCCAGCACACCCAGCATTGAACCAGTCATTTACTTATATGCTGTAAATTAGCATAATTAACATAAATATGTTTTATATTATTTTTATTTATTTTTTATATGTTTTATGTTAACATAAATATTGTTTATCAACTTTTTACTGGTGCTCATAATTTCTTATCTTGAAGCTGATTGGTGTAAAATGTTCTTTTCTTCAATTAAAGGTCTCTTAATTTTACTCCGCAGGCTTGATGGGTGAGGGTCTTCAAGTGGAGGTGGGTATCCTAACTTCTAGAGGAGTGGGTTTAGTATCATAATTAGTCAAATTCACCTTAAGAACCCATTTCCAAGTTTCTTGGGCAATCAGACCACTGAAGTTGCTACTACCTGGTTTTAGGTCCCCTTGTTCCTTCCATCATCCCATTGTCTTGTCGAGAATCATTTACCCAAATGATTTATAGAGTTGGAGAGGTTTTGGTATCAACGTTTATTTTATTTTTTTTTATTTATGCTAATGCAGCCCCCCCCCTGCACAGGAGCAGCTGTTGGCCAAGAGGGGTGAGGGACACAAATACCCTTCATTAACCTTTCTTTTTTTTTTTCCCCTTGGAAAACTTTTGATCAGTTGTGACCGCCAGGTGTAGCTGGATGGTACCAAAGCAGAAAGAGGCAGAATTGCACTGCTGGCTGAGGGGACTTCTCCGGAAAGGGTCAAGTCAGGAGGTCTCATCCTCATCCCCAAATTGCCTCCACCGGCCTGAATGAGTTACTTGAAATTCAAAGATCCTGCCAAGGATTTAATTAGTGTTGTCTCCATATTGCCTTGGGAAGGAGGCTTCAGCGTGATGTCAGAAAAAGCCAGATGTGGACTCGTTTCATACTTTGGGATGCTGTTTTGGAACAAGATGCAGAGACCATCATTCCCTGTGATAACTTCTGAAGGTCTGCCCCCCGAGCTGCAGAGGGATACAAGGGATGGAAAGATTCTCAAGACACATGAGTGATGGTAGTGAATAGTTTTCCTTGTCACCTTCCCCCTTTCTGAACAGAACATAATAATCTAGTTGAGGAGAACTTTTCCTGCCTGCCTCTAGGAAAGAAGTGTCTCCTCAGGCAAGGATAGGGTGGCTGAGGGTTTTCATTTGAAGCAGTGCAGATCCCACACCCAGACCATGGGTGTTCTTACAGCAACCTTCTAAACTTGGATTAATTTGAACTTAATACTCTAACTATGAGGATGCTGTGCTCCTTCCCTGTCAAATTACCCTAAGGGTCCTAATTTGGCAAACACTATCGGCTTGTCATGGAGAATATACGGGATGGCAGAGGTAGGAGGGCCACATTTCCTCCAGGAACACAGCTTTTATTCACTTCATTCCTTTATACTCCCTATTTTGCAAATAACCTGAAAGAATCAAAAGAAAACAAGTAATGTATTTGATGTTTAAGCTTTAGTGTGGGTAACTCTGATCTCTGTTTTAAGATGACACTCTGAAGCCAGAGCAAGAGAATATCTGACTAATGTTTCAACGTCGTCCTGAATCCCCTTTAACCTGCATCGTCCCAGGAAAAAGAAAAAGGAAGATCAGGATATAAAGCTAAGCAGCAGATGTGAGCAGGACCAATACAGCTGTGGTGAGCACTTTGTATGCAAGCAGGTGAACAGGCACGGGATCTGCACAGCCTCAGCAGATGGGTCCTTGTGCTCCCAGCTCTTGGGACGACCCTACAATTTGGCGTTCCCCTCAAGCTGCCTGGCAGCTTGGACAGAGGCAGGAAGATGCCTCCTGCTCTCCTGTGCTCTCAGTGCCCTCCCAGACACTGGCAGGGGAGCAGACTGCTCCCAGGCTTGTCCCTTCAGGAAGGAGAGGAGCTCTGAGATCTGCAGAGATGCTCCTGCCCTGGCCACCCGCAGTGAGACAGGGCGGGTTCTGCCAGCTCTGCAGCCTCCGGATGTGGGTCTCACCTTCTCCCTTTGCACAGGAAGGCAGCAGTAGCACCTCAAAGCAGTTGGGTTGCCAGAAGTTGAGGTCAGGTCTAGCTCAGGGCTCCTGGTGCTGCTGATGGAGGAAGGGAGCTGCAGGAAATCCTTTGAGCCGCAGAAAGGGTCTCCTGCCTCCCTCCTGGAGGAAAGCTTTGCAAGAGGGCTGAGGCAGCAGCAGGGGGAAGATGCCCTTTAGACTCTTGTGAGAACAAGGAAAGCAAAAGACTTTGCAAAGAAGGCTCTGCACATTAATGCTGCCCTCACACTGCTGGATTAGAGCCCTTGTGGGGAAGCCCTGGGTCATAGCCTTGTCCAACAGCTCCGGAGCAATCACTAGAACCTCTGAAAAGAGGCAGATATTCCTTAGCAGAGATGCCCAGCTCTGCCAGGGCAAGGCCATCCTCTTGCCAGCTTGGGCAAATGGGCTCCAACGCCTGCCCCAAAGTGCTGATTGATAGAAGGGCTGCAGAACAGAGCTGTGGGGCTGCAGAAATTGTTCCCCTCTCTTGTGCTTTGGCTGAGCAGGGTCCCATCTAGAGGGCTCACACCAGGAATCTGCAAGGGAGGAAGACAGCTGGTGCTGTCCTGCTGCCCACCACCCTTTGGCTTTGTCCTGAGTCTTGGTGAATCCTCTAGGCAAGCATCTGAGTGTTTGCCTTTACTACAAAAAAACCCCAAAAACCAAACTGGTTTGGTGGGAAAGCACCTGAAGGACAAGAGCTGCTCTGCTGCCCTGCCTGTGACTCTGCTGCTGGGACCCAGGCAGCAGCTGAACCTGCTCCTCTGCTCACAGTCTTTGCTCTACAATTTGGAGAAGGTGTGTCAGGGCCCACATGAGGCAGCACTTATTTCTTACATACTGTTACTGGCTCCTTCTTGCAAAAGACTGTACCTTGCAGGTTGCACATAGGAGTACCCGTTATAATAGTAAATCCTACCCGAAGAAGAGTGGTGGTTTAAAAGAACTGTATTTTGTGGTTTGCTCTCCTATGCTCTAGGAAGTAAGCCCAAAAGTACTCAGTATGTGTAGAAACACTACAAGGGTAGACTCTTATAGGAAATTAAATTTCTAGAATGAAAGATCATTCTCTGCTACTTTTTCCCAGGGGAGGAGGAAGAGGGAGGGAGGAGAGAGGAAGGAGAGAAGAGGGAGCTGGAGTGATTGTCAGTTTTGTACAACTGCCCAAGACAGAGGAAAATGCTGAAAGAATTAATAGTGAAATAGGTCCTTAAGTGTAAGGATTGTGCAACTGCACTGCGTGTAGTATCTTTATTGTAACACTTCAAATACGATGATATCTTGTAGAGAGACATAGATCCATAGTCCAAGCTTCAGAATGCCATTGCATTTACTGATTGATATTTGTATATGTATATGTACATAGATATGTATACACACATATATGTGTATATACACATACAGGGGTGTGTGTGTGTGTGTGTATACACATGTGCATGTATATATATCTATGTATATGTACATATACAGTCACATATAAATCAGACTTTCATAGCTCCAAGTTGGAACAGTAACTGTGAGGTTAACCCTGATCGCTCCAGACCAGTGACCACACTGGCACATCAGTTGCTTAAAGTGTTCAAAGAGTTCCCTCATGGGGAACCCTGAGCACCATCTGGGTTTTAGGGATCTCTAGAGCCTTTGGCCACTCAAACCAGTCACCGCTGTCTGCTTTAGCTACCACCTGTGTTACAGGATGTGTGGTGTACTACTCTGGTTCGTGTCTCTCTCCATCCTTGTTCGAGCATCTGCAGAACCGATGGGTCTGCAAGCCCCTTGGCCAGCAGCTCTGCTAAGAGCAGCCACCACCCTGGCCTGTTGCTCACCAGGCAGTGGGTCCACAGGAAGCTTTGGCTTTCACAAGCCTCACACAGTATTTTTTCCACTCTTCAGCCTTTTTTTTTCCTTTGTAACTCTTTCTCCACTCATCATAAGGGTTTTTTTCTTGACACCCACAGTGTAATTTATAGGCTACGGCTCCCAAATCCTTCCAGTCCAGGAAGGCCCTGGTAATGGATGGGGAGCCAGGATCATACCTGGATATTCCTCTACGTTGTTTTAAACAAAACACATGCATAGCATTTATTTATCTAATTTTTCACTCACTAAGCTCTTTCTGGGCTCGAAGCCTTATTCAGATCTGTCAACTGGGAGCTAGGCCCAGGCAGGATGCCTTCAACTTGGGCACCCTTTCCCTCCAAAGAGTGGGTTCCTGCTCCTGCTGTGAGCTCCATCCCTACCTACAAAGCCAATCCACTCTACTGGAGATGAGGGAAGGAGCAGCCAAGTGTCCCAAGTTCAGAAACATAAACAGTTCCTTTCAACATTAAACCTGAGGTGGGGGAAGAAATGTTTCTGAGGCTCCTCTTTATGCTGCTCAGAGAATGTGGGAGTCTGCTTGTAATTTCGGCCTCATGTTCACAAAGCATGCAAGGCAGGACATGAGAAAGAGAGCAAGATGCCAAAAAACATGCTAAAAAGTAAGAACACCAAAGCAACCATGATAATAGCAAGCTCAAGCAGCTGCTTCCACTTTTCCTGTAGTGACAGAATGACGGGTAACAGCTTCAAACAGGAAGAAGGGAGATTTAGACTAGATATCAGGAAGAAATTTTTCAGTACAAGGGTGGTTAGACAGTGGAACAGGTTGTCCAGAGAACCTGTGGCTGCCACATCCCTGGAGGTGTTCAAGACCAGGCTGGATGGGGCTTTGAGCAATCTGGTCTGGTGGGAGGTGTCCCTGCCCAGGGCAGGGGGGTTGGAATTGATGATCTTTAAAGTCCCTTCCAACCTTACTGATTCTGTGATTCTATGATTCCTGTCCTAAAAGGCTGTCCAAACCATGCATCCTTGTGGATGTCCTGCTGGAACAATTTTTGAACTTCAGGTCACCTGTTCAGGATGAAAGTTTTTCATTTGTAGCTCTACAAGACAGCGTCAACAAAAGATGACTGTGAAGACGTCGCGTGCAGAGAGGAATTTTTGTCCAGGCCACGACGATCAAAAGAACTGTAGTCTTTGCAGATCAACAGAAAACGTGCATATCTTCTGAAAGCTTCACGAAGATGCTTCTTGAACTTCTCACCCACAAAGGCATAGATGATCGGGTTGAGGCAGCAGTGGACAAAGGACAGTGCCTCAGCCAGCTCCATGGCTAAGTCTAGCCTTCGGCTTGTCTGGCAGTCATCAATGATGTACATGTTCTTCAGAGAGTCCAGAAAAAGCACAATGTTGACAGGGGTCCAGAAGAGGAAGAACACAATGACAACAATAAACACCAGTTTCATTGCTTTGTACTTATTTTGAGTATGGCACTTCTGCAGGTTTTTCAAGATGCTGTAGTAGCAGAAACTGAGGACACCCACAGGGATCAGCCACCCCAGGACATTGACTTCAAAATTACTGAAGGTCTTCCAGCCATTGCCGTTGTCAGGATAGTGAGGGAGGCACTTAGTCTGGTTATTGTCATCAATTTCCTGGAAAAAAATGAAGTCTGGTGCTGATGCTAAAATAGCGACTGCCCAAAGGACAAGGCTGGTGACAACCCCATGGGCAGTTGTCCGAACCTGTAGAGCGTAGACAGACCGGACAATGGCCAAATACCTGTCGACACTCATGATGGTTATGAAGAAGGCACTGCTATAGAAACCAATGAAGTAAGCTGAACTGATGATTTTACACATCACATTTCCAAAAGTCCACTGGCTCCTGATGGAGTACTGAACCAAAAAGGGGAGGGAGAAAACAAAGAGGAGGTCAGAGATGGCGAGATTCAGCAGATACACATCAGTCATGGCCCTGACTTGCTTGAAGACTGTTAGGACCCAAACGACCAAAGCATTTCCCACAAGACCAGTCACGAACAACATCGAGTACAGCACTGGAAAAAAGGTAGATGCAAATGCTGGAATATTTTCAAGATCACAGCTGATGTCCATTTCTGGGTAGAAGCCATATTCATAGGCTGCAGTGGAGTTAGGTGTTGATGGCATGTAACTCACCTGTTCAAAGACAATTAAGTTCATGAGGCCCAAATCCCAAATTACTCTCTTAGTAAATACATTGGGCACAAGTCAGCTCACACCAAGCTGCATGAGGAAAAAACAGCTCTGCCTCAGCTGCACTGGAGGGTGCAAATGAGGAATGAACAGGAGTGACCAGTCCTCTGCAAGATCCAAGATGAGGTTCTTGCATCAGAAGGGCAGAGAAGATCAAGGAAACTGCAGCTGTGGTGGTAAACCAGAGGTTACCAGTATCCCCACGCCGGCTCCATGTAGGGTGCCTAGCCCTGTGCCTGCAGTCCACATAGATGTGGTGGGGTACTGGGGCCAGAGCCAGGGAGCATCCCAAAAACAGCAACCTAATGGGCTGAGAGCCCCTGACAAAGGTTTCAGGGTATTATTATAGAATCACAGAATCATAGAATGGTTAGAGTTGGAAGGGACCTTAAAGATCATGGAGTTCCAACCGCCTGCCCTGGGCAGGGACACCTCCCACCAGACCAG